>VCRD01001182.1:91819-105064 GCA_006783055.1 Trinorchestia longiramus | reverse complement strand
CAATAGATAATTCATCCCTGCAGTTCATTGCAGAGGGCAAGAAGCCAGTGTGACCAGTTTGTAGTGTTGAAAATGTAATGTAAGAAAGAGAAGCAGAAATACTGTAAAACACCCATGTAAGAGTAAGGTTACTCAGTGCGTCTGTAACCCACACGAAACAGCAAAGATTATAGAAGCCAAGTACACAGTAATCTTTCAAAAATAATTGTGTATTCTACGGCTAGAAGCAAGGACTGTTACGGAAGAACGCTTCACTATTTTAAACTGATGAAGACAGGTATTACCAGCAAACCCTTCTCAGAGATGATCCTAATCTTATAATCAGAAAGTGTACAGTCATACTGATTAATCAAATACTAAGAATGACCGTCGTGTGTTTATATATTTATATATTTATTTATATACATATAAAGGGTGTGGCAAAAGTCACATGATATATTTAGAATTAATTTATGCAAAAACTACTTCAGATAGAAACTTCAGGTAAATTGCAAACGAAAGAAAGGGTTTTGGAGTTTTTATTTGAATAGGATATCATCTGAATGTCCACCATGTTGGTTTATGCACATGCACATTCTTTTCGCAACAGAATCCATCACTTTTCTTAGCATCTCGGGAGGAATGTTGCGAATCTCTTGAGAAATGTTCTCTTTCAAATGTTCCAAAGTACGAGGCCTATTAATGTATACTGTTGAATTTAAGTACCCCCATAAAAAAAATTCAAAGAAGTCAAATCACAAGATCTAGGAGCCCAAGGAATATCACCAAAACGTGAAATTAATCGATTTGGGAAAATTGTCTTCAAAAGTTGAATTGATTCCTTTGCTGTATGGGCTGTGCACCATCTTGTTGAAACCACATATTCCCATCTTGAATGTGAGGTCTTAAATATTCTTCGATGAATTTTCGATATGCAGCTCCAGTTACAGTTGCAGTTTCTCCATTCTGATTTTCAAAAAAATAACGACCAATAATCCTTTCACTTGTCATACCGCACCAGACAGTAACCTTTTCTGAGTGAAGTGGGATTCCTTGGGGTCCTATATCTTGTGATTTGACCCCTTTGGATTTCTTTTTATGGGGGTACTTAAAGTCAAAAGTATACATTAATAGGCCTCGTCCTTTGGAACATTTGAAAGAGAACATTTCTCAAGAGATTCGCAACATTTCTCCCGAGATGCTAAGAAAAGTGATGGATTCTGTTACGAAAAGAATGCGCATGAGCATAAACCAACATGGTAGACATTCAGATGATATCCTATTTAAATAAAAACTCCAAAACCCTTTCTTTCGTTTGCAATTTACCTGAAGTTTCTATGTCAAGTAGTTTTTGTATAAATTAATTCTAAATATATCATGTGACTTTTGCCACATCCTTCATATATTTATATGTTTCGTGTAACGCTCAAAATTAGAGAGATCCAGAGCCTTATATGCTCGAGTCCGTATCGTGGATACAGAGTTCAGCGGGGTATTGCATATTACAATATACATACACAAGCTCGCAGTTGCTTTCAGTAATGCTAAATTTCTGTATCTAGGATATGACACGAATGGCTATAACTACTTCGGTTGCAGCTCAAAAATACTGTATTCTAAGTGTTTATTGATTAAGCATGAAACTCGACTCGAACGAAAAAAACGAATGAATCGATAGCGAAAAAGAAGAGCGAGAGAAATATCTCAAGAACAACAAGCTGTTGTTAAGTAACAGAGACTGGATCAGTATGCAAGTGCAGTATGCATTGCATTCATATACATATGTAATTTTATTTAATATCTTTCCAACAGTATTTGCCATCATTTTTGATGGTATGGGCACACAGTCATCCTCCTAATGTTTTTTTCATTAGACTTTGGCGAGCAACTTGAGTTTCACGCATAAGTCAAGAAATTTGCATGAAACTAAAGTAATATATACAACAGTTTCTTGAGTTCAAAAGTGTAAAAAAAATCAATAATATGTCATGTCTCTGTTTCAAAGTAAGTTAAATTGCATAACTGGACCTATCTTACACATGAGTTACAGTATGTCCAGAACTTCAAAGATTTGAGTTTATTCCGACCTACAGGTACAGAGACAATATCAGTGTTAATGAATTTTATTCTGTCAAACACCACGAATTTAAATGCTAACTGCTGACGTCAGGGTATCATCTCATAATAGAAGCTCTGTTCCTATATTTCACACGTTATTTCATAAATTAATGAATCAAAAAAATGTGAAATTTCCCAACACTTCATGTGTTTTTTGCAACTCTTCTCTGAGTCAGCGATTGTAATAGTCGGTCCTGACTCCAACAACAGCTTATCAACTTTCCCGATGAAACCATTCGAATGAACAATTAAAAATAAAAACTATACATCACCATTTCACCGTTATGCAATTTTACTCAGAACAAGGACTTTACACCACCCATGCCAAAGAAACCTGAACAGTAATTGCAGGCCGATCTCATGGTAAATATCGAACGAGAATGAGCTTCATACACGCATCTAAGGCCACGCGTTTGCTTAGTTTCTGTGTCACATAGAGCTCACACTCTGCAATTAAGGGATGTTGTGTAAAAGCTAAAGAATGAAGAAAGAATAAAGCTAAAATCTATCGAAAATAAGAACGGAGAGAAACATATTTGTCTTTATGACCTTCAGCCTAATTTTCTAACATATATCAAGAAATTTTAATGGGTAGCTAGATTCATTCATTCCAACAGATAAGCCCAAAACATTATAACACTAGCTGGATAGAACAATTCAAAATTTTCAAATATTGTAGCTAATACATAAACTTAATATGATTAAATGAGAACACAAACTTTCAATTCCTCAGGTCTTGTTCATTTCTTTTCCATAGGGCTTACTAATTGAGTTTTAAACGAATCATTGAAGCTTAAACAATTGTTTTCACTTGTTGGCTGAGAAAAAGAGTAAATGACTGTCAGTTCAAAATTAGGAATCAATGTTTCTACCATTCATTCAAAAAATGTGCTGATAGGGTGTACTATTCTCGTTTATGATCCTCCATTGTTCTTCGTTCGCTTCTGGCAGAAAACGGTTCTCGTTCATGACGCCCTCGACGAGATATACCACACATTTTCTTCAGCACGCATGAAAAGTTCACATTCTTTTTTAAAAATGGACAATAGTGAATTATCAAATATAGAAAGAGTTTGTACCGTGTTCATTGCCAATGTCATTTTTTGAATCGTCAATGCGTACCTCCCCATGAATATTTTTTCCTTTTTCCGTGAAGGCTTCAGTTTACCTATGAAGCTGCGTATTAAGTGTCATCTTCATTAGAAATAGCCCTTCGAGAAAAAATTAGCATCCGTCAACCAGTAAGAACATACACACTATGAGCACAAAGCGAAAGTTTGTTTTAAACCTCCTGAAAAAGTTTTTCGTTTCAAATAGTTATTTTAAATTTTTCCTGTTGATCCGTTTAAAACACACTTCGCAAAACGTACACTATTGCTCCCACAGATAATCGATAACCTTAACTAAAACATTGTGGTGGCAGCTCTTTCTGTTGGATTTTTTCCGTGTTCCTTTTCTACTGATTTTCTGTTTATTTTTTCGTACGCGAGGTTTTCTTACCAGCATTGACATTTTCTACCTTGCAGTAACAAATATTCAATACATTCACCTTAAAAAGTGTGTAATACAGAACGCATTTGACCAAATGTTTAGGTTAACTTCAATAAATGGTTTGATTTCCTTAGAGCCATCAGAATTAGTCTAGCATTGTAAGAATGTTAGTGTATGAAATTGTCATAGATATTTCGAAGAGCTAATATCGACCTCACCGAAAACTCAAGTATTTGTTCTTGTATGACGCCTTATTATTTCTACAGTGCATACCAGAACGCAAAAATCTGACTTTCTTACACACCCAGTCAATTAAAATAACTTTCAGCCTTAGAACAGCGACATATTAATCCGCACTAAATTACGTTCTCCAAACTTCTTCGTAGTCTATCCAAAAGGCATACACAAAATATGTGTGTTGGGTTAGGTTACACCTCAGATATTTATTGTGTAGGGATATTGATTAGTTGCAAGTAACTAAATTTGGCAAGCATGTGACTTAATTTCTTTGAAAATTAAGATATAGGAATGGTTATATTATACACTTTTCATTTTTATGCATGATGTTCAGAGTGCAGCATTGTGGAAATGAATGTTCGTCTATAGAATATATTTCAAATTTGAAATACCAATTAGGTAATAAATTCTAAACTACTATGATTAAATGATCAAATCATAAACCGTTCGTATAGGCACTTCGTTAATTATTTGGCTCCTTAAAAGTATGTTATACATTTAATACATATTCATCAGAGATGGTTTCTGCTTTAAACAGCAACAATAATTCCACTTCTGACGATTTAACAGTTCTACTGATTCAAAACAATAGCTTAAGTTCATGGGTCAAATTATAGAATCACATGTCCTACAATTAGCATACTTTTTAACAAATTTTTAAAATTGTGTTCGCGCAAATATCACCATAAAATGGTTGCTAATTTAATTTCAAATCTTATTTTGTCAAAAAAGAGATTATCAGGATCATGACAAACGAGAACCATTGTGTTTGAAGAGTTGTTTAACTCTGTATGTACCACCTTTAACGTGCACTTTTACTTATGGAATGAAGTGAAAGCAACATTTTTTCCTGTTACAGGACAGAAATTTTTAAATTTCAACCAATTTGATGTTAAGCACTTGTAACATTTTCCAGTGAAATAAGTTCTCTTAAGTTATCTCTCAGTATACTAACAATGTGAGACTAAGTAAGTATGCATTTCAATTTCAGGCAATACCAGCCGAATTTGTCACAGTCGACTACTCCTTATGACGAAGTGTGATTAACTTATTTCTCCGTTAAACAAAAATGCTAACTAACCAAATAACGTGTTGTAAGTCTGACGTTTCGAGTCCTTAAAATTCATCACCTAAAATTCAGTAGGTGGGAAAAAAGGTGGTCCCTATTACTCGTTTGCACCATTGAAGATTTTGCACTATTTGCAGGATATGAGGGTTGTACGAGGATTTACCGTAAAACAACATTCTAAATGAAGATTTTGATCATATATTTACGAAAAATTTTAAGCTCATTCATTTTTAAAAAAAGTTATCGAATATATGTTTGAAATAAAGTATAGTAGAAATATTTGAAACTGTGTCTCTATGTTGAAAAAGTGTTAGACAGCAGTAAGATCAATGTCTAAGTCAAAGAAGATGTCATTTGTCTGTAACTACTAGGAAATCTAGTAACAAAAGATTTCTCAGTTATGAAAATTGAAGTTCAATGATTTGACGCGTGATTTGGGCCTATTAAAAATAGCTTTAGAATTCCTAATAACTGAAACTGTAAGTGAATGAGAAAAACTTACTTAAATATCGAGTGAAAGTATCATATATTCAAACCAGATAATGTACATTTTTTCAGTACTTTCGAAGTAATAGCAGCTGGTATTTTACTATACCATTTTAAGGTTACTAAATGAAGTAGGGCTTCCAATCTACAATCCCAATAAATGACAAATGTTTATTGATAGCTCAAATTGGATCTTGAAGTGTGTCATTCACAATGGTAATTTATTTCGTGCAATCACTATTGACCATTCTGTCTGCCGCCGTGAAGAACAAGAAAATGTGATGAGAGTCATCGACTCATTGCTATATGACAAACACAATTGAATCATATGTGTTGATCTAAAAATGGTGTGCTCCCTTGTTGGTCAACAACGTGGGTACATGAAGTATCATTACTTTGTATGTGGGATAACAAAGCTGGAGAGAAACATCGGGCTCAGACTCACTGGCCTCCAAGACCTGATCTTACTGGACATCTCGACAGTCTACTTGAGCCACTTGTTTACAGGAAGAAAATAATATCCCCTCCTCTGCACACTAAACTAGGTATCATGAAACACATGAAACAATTTTTGCAAGCACTGCTTATTGATGACGACGGTTTCAAAATAGAAATCATCTTGCAGTTTCCTAGAGTGTCAATTGAAAAAAATCAAGGCTGGTGGTGTTGATGGCTCACAAATTTTGCTGTTCATCACAGATGAACACTTCATCGGAACTATGTTTGGTCTTGAGAAAAATGCTGGGTTATCATTCAAAGACATCGCCAAGACTTTTCTTAGAAATATACATGCAAGTGGTCACAGATAAATTGTTTAGAAAGTATTGAAGACCTACAAGGCACTTGGCAGCACCATAGGTATTAAACTAATTTTTTTGCATTGCCATCTTACGAGTTTTCCGAAAAATATTGGTGCTGTTAGTGACGAAACAGGTGAACGATTTCGATTATTAGTAAATGTCTAATAAGATTCATAAAATATTTTCTTGGGCGATGCACGTATAAAAGATTGGATGCACATAGGAGAAAACAAACACGAGCCGTTGGGCAGAAGCCTGGATTTTTAGTTTCGGCAGCTGTAATTAAATAGTTGAACGTTTCTTGATGCCACCAGGATTGAGGCTAACACCCACGTGACTGAAAGTGTGTGTAACTATATTTTTCAGTAATTACTGAAAAATAATCTAAAAACAATTTGTGAGAGATTGATTACGTTCCACCTCATACTAGCATGAAATTCTGAAATGCAGAACGGTATGCAAAAATAATTGATTAGAACGTTGACCAGCACGTTCTCTAAATAAAAACCTTGAATGACAGAGTTAAAGGAACACTAAATGTTTCATAGACTGCATCTGTTGTGGTGCCATGATTGAGTGTGCCGTTGTACAGTTTAACAGTCTCGGCCCTACTAGATTCATATGAACGTTTGGTATCTCAGTGAGAAGTGGGCAAAATACATTTATGCTGGTTGAATCTCTAAATGCACATTTATGTAAAACTCAATTAGGTTCTTAATCTAAAAAGAAATTCAGTTTTCAATTTATGAAGTTCTATCATCATACAACTTATAGTTGTTTGTGTCAGTTTGACACGCATGGTGGACTTTGGATAGATTTCCCAGCCACACATTCAATCTTTAACCTAATTAAAACACAAGGACACAAACATCATCAATGATCTACTTCTCTTTGTTTTCACTGCTCTTATGTCTTATATTACCTTACGTTTTATTGTTTCCTGTCTTTGGTTCTTTGCATGATATAACTTTAACTTCTATTTTGTCAGCTCTTCTAACTGAAGTCATACACGTTTAATAATGAATTCAAAGTAAAATTTAAAACTTCAAATCGTGTGGATGATTTTCTCAGCATCTTTAGTACGCCAATGCAACAAACATTAGTCTGTCGTTTCAAATTATTTTCATGAAATTAACAACTATCACTGATTACCATAAAGCAAAGGAACAAGTTATCAACAAGTTTCAATTGTTGACGGTTTCTGAAGCCATATCGAATATACAAACTTCATTGGCCCTCATGTATTTTCCTCGTTCAATACCTACCCATGATTTTTTGCCTAAGGCAAGTTTTTTTAAATATCATGCAAAAGATTTTTTTTCAGGAACACTAAAGTGTGATTTTATATTGTAGTTGATTATATTAGACTGTTGTTTCATATACTTAATTTGATAAGAAATATGATTGCTTGAAATTATTATTTTTTAATCTTCTCTTGTAGAAAAAGTCACATTCAATATAATTTTTAAATTAAATTTTCTTGTCTTTCCTCGATAGACACTAACATACAGGGAGCAACATTTCGTGAGTCATTTTCCATACTGCAGGTCAAGGCTATAACCTTGAAATTACTTTATCATGAAATAATTTGCTTTCTTCGATTGTTATTCATTTATTCTACAGAAAGCATAAACAAAATAGTAGCTATTGTTCATCGCCAAACAGATATGCTGCCATCCTTAAGCTGATCATAGATGGAGTTACTTCGGGGAAACAAAAAAACGAAAGATCACCTGGCCGCCGTTCGTGATCGCGTCTTTCGCAAACTGCATTTTTTTACCATAGCCGTTACTGCAAGCGCAGCAAAATCCGATCCAAATGCACACATCAGTGTCTCAACAACTTTGCGATCGGAAACTCAGTCGTTGAGGATCTAGCTGCGAACGATTGGACCATAGCTACGAGGTAGTATCATCATCAAAATGTCCATATACCATATAAGCACTGACATTCATTTTCCAATTGCATTAGCTGAGTCAGAGATAAAGAAACTTTTATCTGATTTTAATGAATGAAATGTAGTATTAAGAAGTAAATAATTCTAGTAATTTGAGTCTTCTCTACTTGATTTGGTGTCACTATACCTAACTGGGCATTAGTATGAGAGATGAGTGAGATTTCAACTAGGAAACAGAAATTTTAAATGGGATTCTAAGAAAAACACAAATCAAGCATCCATTTTTTTAAATATTGCACTCAAATAATATTCAAAGTGCAGGGCAGAGTCATCATTTTATTTTGTTGGAAACAGCAGTTCCTATTGTCTAAAAGATGAAATTAAAGATATATGCCTGACATATATTTTTTAACTAAGAAATCAGGCACTGTGTTTAGTCTCCAGGGCAGATGAAGTGGAGACTTGAGTGGCCGAGCTCTCATTTCTTTCCGTGAGTGGTGTTGCTGTTCCCATGTCATGACTGATCAGATATTCGGTAGCAATGACCCTCAGGAGCGAGTGCAGACCAAGTGTTCCGTCCTTGAAGATGCTCACTGTTGGTTATTTGATGGTCATATGGTTTAAGGGTTGCAAACACTTTCATTGAATCATTCCGAAGCATCTTCATTAAATCATATTATGTATGACATTTAGTAACTAATACACAAATTTGATTAAATAGGTAATATCCGACCCTCATTTCAGCAGAGAAAATGAATGATTCCAGTGACGTTAAAAAGTTCAGAACTGAAAATAATATTGAATCGGGGGATGAAAAGAGTGACTTGTAATACGTATGGACATCTCTACTTATTTTTGTCATGACAGTTTACACTAGTACTCCATAGACACAGTGCCTTCATTTTATTTATTGAAAATTCATCATTTACCATCTACTTTACCAATGCTACAAATAGGAAAGGTAGGTAATCACTTTAGTGCAAGATAAAAATGAGACGTTTGAATATTAATTAGTAACGACAGTTGTTTTCATAACACGGTGGAACAAAATTTTTGACCTTGGCTAGGTCTGTTACTTTTTTATTTTGTGATGACTAGAAAACACAAAAAATACAAAAATTTATTTCTGAGTTTGATTTTATTTTTAGGAAAATGATATATATGAAGTTTACATATTTCCACTCGGACGAGGTGGCAAATTTGAATTTTGATTTGCACAAATTTTATATAAAACGACATTTTATGCAACATTAGCGTTCATTTGTCCTAAGATGACACAAGTGACATGATAAAATTATTAGAAGTGAGAAGTTTGCCGCTTTTTGCCCTTATACTCTTCAATTAATTTCATGAATAAGACTCCAAATATTGTCACCCTTCATGTTTTTACTGAACGATCATTTGCAACGGCACTCAAAATCGAATATATTCTGACGACAGTGCTCGTCTTGCTCCTAAGTATACGCCCCCATGTTGTTCCTCAATTCATCAAAATGAGTGGCAAGGATGTGGACTTTAAGGGACATCTTCCAACCCATCTTGCCGTAGTTTGTTACTAATGTCTTAACAAGCTTCACATACATTGACGCAAAAGTATTGGATCTATCACATTTTATGTCATAACCCAAGTTAGTGTTCACAATTTTACCTGATACTTGGTCAGTATTATCTCCAATAGTATCTTTAGTTGCATGAAGGAAATAAACTTAAAAAATTAGTGTTGAAATTGGTTAAATGATTATAAACAAAAATTAACATATGCAAAAATATTAGACCCATGGTACTGTTCCCCTGTTTCTGAGTAAAATTTAAAATTTTAAAGACATGGAAGCGTTTACTCGTTCTAACACCAATGAAGAGTTATCACCGACCAATCACAGAGACGCACGATTGTTTAAAAAATGGTAACATCTGTTGTCTGGCTTCTTGATCTAGAATCCGCAGAATATAGTTTATAAATGACTAAAACTAAAGAGTTAGCCAAAGAAATGTTCAACAAAATCATTGAACATCACAAAAAAACGAGGTTACTGGAAAACATCTACAAAATATGGATCTATCACTGAATCCGGTAGGAAACCTCGTCAGAGAGTACGAGTATAAGAACTTTGGAGACGGAATTACGAACATTCCAAGAACTAGCAAACCAAAACAGCTAAACGAATGCGACTCAAGATAAATAACTATAAAGGTACGGAAGAACCCTTTTATTACCCGTTCAGAAATTCAAACCGACCTTAAAAGAACTTGGATTTAAGTAAGCAAGGACATCATTAGTTGAGACTAAATCACACTGGCTTGATTTCAAAATCTTAAGGAAAGTACCATTACTAAAACAGCAACAAGACTCCATCTGCAATTTATAAAAAAAATTGCATCATAGACTCCATCTTCTTTTGAATTGCTCTATCTTTGTGAACACTGCTGCTCATTTCTTGCTATAGGCCAGAGAAATCAAAGCAGTGTAGCACTGGCACAATGGGTGACATAATATCGGGTTATATGATAGCAGACGCGTTTTTCCTTCTCGACGTCTGAAAGGGTCGACTATGGAGAAGAAGCAGTTTTTTTGAGTGATAATTGGGTTTCACTTCAAATTCTTGGAATTGCTCTGTTTTATCCTCGATTCCATCCAGTAAAAAATGAAAATACTCGTCTTGAAACGCGAAAATCTTTCAACAAAAAAGGAATCGGAACGTTTTTTCAATCTAATCAGTTGAGAATGATACATCGAATAAAATTACTCATATATGTATTTCACTCAGTATTATTAAAAATGTGAAAATATGATGAAAAACATCATCAATATAAGCGAAAAACACTCTGTATGTGTCTTACCTTCCCTAGTTCTTCTGCAGAGTTCGCTGTCAAAATGAGTTATCGATGATTTGTTGTGATCCCGGGCAGGCATGCTAATATATTTTTTGTAGGCCTCCTGCATCCCTGCACATCTTTTCTTATCATACTTCTTAGCTCTTGTCTTGATAAATTCCATTTTTTTCCTGACTGCAGTTTGAGACCCGTATTTGGCTAATTCGTGGTCACTGATTTTAAAATGGTATTGTTTTCTTTTACCATGTCAAGTTTTTGTTTCAGTACTTGCTATATAGGTCCCAATCATAGTAGTTACCAATTTTACTACAAAGTGAATGGAAGTGGAGGCGGTAGGTATTGTAGAATATAACAGAGTATAATGAGGCAATAGAAACGAGTCGTTTGGCCTATTCTTGGCTTGATACACAAGTCCCATACCGTCTAAGGTAAGGACATCAATCATGTACGTACATCTTAATCCTGTGTCAATTCAGTCACGTATACGTGCTTCAATCACGCACATGCATTTCAGTCACGTGCATTAATCTCAATCATGCACTGGCCTTGGGAGTTAAGGACATAAAATTAGTACGTAATAATACTGTGAGGTTCGTAATCCGATATTTATCGTGACGATTTTTGAATGTATTCACAGCGCTAGCAGAAACAATGTTTTCGGGCAGCTGGTTTCAAATTGTAGCAATTTTAACGGGAAGGAAGTTCATAGCTTGAGATGTCTTCAGTTTTTCAGTATTAGTTTCTGGCCTGTATTTCTGGTTAGCATGTTACCGTCTCTTTCAAAAAGCCTTTGCAGGGTAACATCGTTATAGCCGTTCAGATACTTATAGGTCTCAATAAGTTGCCCTCGCAGTCGTTTTTGTCCTAAGGAGATAAGGTTAAGGTGTGGAAGACGTCTTTTGTAGCTGAACTTGCAGAATTCTGGAATTCTTTTCGTTGCTCTACGCTGTATTTTTTCAATTGTATTAATGTTTTTTCGTAGGGTACAAGACCGGAGTTGCACTGAATATTCCAAATGTGGCCGGACTAGAGCTTTATAAAGCGGTATTTTCATGTTCTTTGACATGTATTTATAGTTTCGTGCAATGAAACCAAGAATCCTGCTAGCATTTCTGACGTTTTTTAGTGGACGCTTCTTCCACTTCTTCCACTTCTTAGTGAAATCAATAAGTAAATACATTCTTAGAGCTTGTGACGTTGTGACGCTCTGTCAGGCTAAAGCGTGAGGAACTCTAGAGCTTTTAAAATTCTTAAATCACCTCCATTGATTCTGTATAATTCGCTCCTATTTGATTTGATCTATGGATTCAGATTTCTCTTAATAAGAACTAAATATGTAAAACCATTATGCATAATACAATTTTTTCTCAGAATTCCAAGTTAATTGTTATCAAAAAGTCGTTCAGTTTAACAATTTAATAATGAGTAGACGGTTCAAATTTTAATCAAATTACAACAAATATTCTAGCCCCTATCTGAACAGGCAATTATTTTACAAATTTGTGTATCTTTGGTAGCTTTAAGTTTTACCTTTATTGTAGCAGCCGTACAATCAAGTCGCTCAATGATGATCGTCGAGGAGAAAAGGCACACAAGTCACTCACAAGTTCGTTGCAGAAATTGGAGATGGGGTTGAAATCTGAAAACTGCAGTGGTCATTTAGTGAACCACAATGTTCCCTCATGTTCAGAGAATTACTTGTGGACGGTGTTAGCCCGATAGAAACAAACAATCTTTATTTCCAATCAAGTACACAGTTCATAGACATTTAGTACATTGGTTTTTAAATTCTTAAGGTTAACATTCTTAGAGTAAGGATGATGGTGAGCTCCATGCGACGATCCTGGGATGTGTCCATGGGCTATGGGGAGTTGAGGTCTTACCGATAAGTGCGAGCTCACGGCGTGAAACGAGAAACAGCTCGTATTCATTGCCGGGTTTCGAACCCGCACGCAGTCTTTCTGCACAAGCAGAGACCCGATACAGAACACGGGCCGCATACCACTCGACTACGGTGGCTGCCCGTTATCGTAGATGTTATCGTTATCGTGTCCTGGAAAACTTCATTGCCTTTAGGAAGATTGATCTTAGTTCAAAGGGGAACTTGGTCATCAAGATTCTGAAAATAGTTGCGGGATGGAATCTTGCTGCTGCAGAATTGGCTACTGGTTCAAGTTCAGCCCAAGTGCAACAGCCCCAGTTTATCGTACTTCCTTCAAATGCTAAATCAGAGGAGAAGAAGGGTTAAGGATGCATTGCTCTCAAGATTCTCGAGAAACTGCGATGTGGGGATCATTTTGACAGACAGTAAACTTCGATTCATTTGACTGTAGGAC
>VCRD01001182.1:69491-91263 GCA_006783055.1 Trinorchestia longiramus | reverse complement strand
TCCTAGTAAAAGTAATGTACTAAAAGGAATTTTCAGTTGTTGAGTAGTATTTTGGCAAATTATCCCTAAAATATGAACTTTCAAGCTCTCATATGTTCGTCTTAGTAGTCTTTTGGTTTTGATATGCCTGCGGCAATCAAAAGTACACAGGATTGTCTGAATTGTTTCGGACTATTTTGGACTATTAAATAGAATATTTGAATACGACGTGGGCTTCGTCGTGCAGCATCACATTTGCATGCCTCTCAGTCTTTGAAAATGGCATTAATTCATCATTAATTTTGTTTAAGTAAATATACACCTTCACGTATGGTCAAACAATTTTGTACGTATGAAATAAATAAAGAAAAATTCTGCACATGGGCATTAATCTACTTCTAGTGCATCTACTATAATTTAAAAGTCGTACACTTCATTTTAGAACATATTGTAGGTACACAATTGGTAGAGTGTGTGTAAACTACTCATCATAAAAATGGCCTTTTTTCATCCGTGACAAGCCGAGAAACTTGATCGTAAAATCAACAAGTCAAGATTCAGTGAATAATCATGTCTTTTTTGCCGGTTTCAATAAGGAGAGAAAGCTACCATGGTCACAATGGGTACCTATACAGTAATACTTTGAGATACGAGTGCCCAACATACGAGTTTTTTGAGGTACGAGGTGGATCAGAAAAACACAAAATTTTCAGTTCTCTCGCATCGGATATCTTGTCCAAACATTAAAGCGCTTTATCTAGTCGCTTTTAATACCTGGATCTTTTTCTCTACTTCCGGAAAATATCCCATCATAATACTGAGAGAAATCTCGCATATTTTTTAGTTATGTGACGTTTAGTTTTCGCCCAAATTTCAGTAACGATTTAATTTCACTGTGCTAACACGGTCTGACTTAGTGATCATATTCTTTCAATGCTAAGGAACGTAAATTTCTAATTTATTTAATAAAATTGAACCCTGATGCCAATCTTAATTATTGACCTACTCATTGTGTCGGCGTTCAGTGGACTTTCACACCTGTGGTATTCAGGTTGCGTTCTTGTGGGGGAAAGACTCCAAATTGCACGGGATTTGGCTAGAAAAAATATTTCGCTTATCACCTGAAATGCGTATAATACCTACCACGTCAGAATTTATATGTATCACCAATGATTACCTCTTAAGTCATCACTGAAAAAGCGAAGTTTCATTTGTTTCCCCATATATATTTAACATTCATTGCGTGATGTGAATGTTTATGTATACCCGTAAATACTGATGTTCTATCATCTATGATATTATGCATAGAATACCTACCACTTAAGGATTTTATGATAAGGCATATTTTAAAAACCAATGCTGTTACATTTCTTATGTACCAACTTTATTGGAAATATACGTTTTTGTTTTTTGTTTTTGTTTTGATTCTGAGCAAAAATTTGCATTGACATGCGAGTTTTGATGGATATACGACCTGATAGAAATTATCTCTTTCGGAAAATCCATGGGGCTGGAGGTGAATGAGGCAGATGTCAACGATCTTGTCGGGGAGCATCAAGAGGAACTGACGACTGAGAAGTTAGTGGAGCTACAGAAGGTGCAACATACGGATGTATTGCAACAGCTCGGTCAGAAGGAGGAAGATGCCCAACAGGAGGAAATTCTGACTTCTAGAGAGATTAAGGAAGTGTTAGCCAAGTGGCAGGATATTTCCGATTTGATTGAAAAAAGTCACTCTGACAAAATGTTTACTGGACGTGCTTCAGCTCTATTTAATGACACTTGCCTCATACATTTCTGCAACGCTTCTGTTCCACAGGGGAACGGATTAAATTGTTTTTAGTTATTTCTCATGGGATAAATTGCTTTGATTTACGAATTTTTTGACTAATGAGCTCGGTCCAGGACTGAATTGAAGTCATATGTCAAAATATTACTGTACTGCCTTGTAGAACAATTACATAGTTATCGTGTGGCGCAATAGTTGACTGACAGGCTTTCTTCAATAAATGTAATACTTAAAGATCGAACTTGAACTGAGAGGTTAAAAAAAGGTTCATGATGATGTTTTACAGACTTATATTGAATCAATTCCAAATCATATTTTTTTGAGGTTAATAAAAATTCTCAACGCTGGTGGAAATTACATTAGAAGAATGAATGCCCTCTGAACTTAACGAGAAATGTTAAGATCACTAGCATGTGTGTTGTTTTTTTCATGAGAGGAAAATAAATGAATTTTGAATATCTGACGCATGACCAAAACTGAATCTATAATATTTCTTTGAAAATCAGAGACATACCTGAAATGGAACACATTTCATCAGAGAAAAACCACGTGAGTGTGAGTGTATGCTCGCACAAGCGCGACACTGCGCATTGTGATTTGCTGTTAATAGTTGGAAAAACCACCTGGGGCTTTTTGATTGCAAATAGTCTCAAAAGAAATGAACCGAAAATATCCTACAATAGGAATTACAAAGACATGAACTGCTTTCAAGACAACATGTTACTACCACATGATGGGTGGTAGTAACATGAAAATTTTACTACCACCCATCGCTCTGTCAGAAGAGATAAAGGTTTCTGTCATCGTTAGAGAACTAATACCTCGTCTTCCATATTCTCTTTTCATATATCGCACAAATTGCCATATTTTCCTGTTTAATACAAGTATATGTTTAATACAAGAATAATACAGTGCAATCAAGAGCTTAATCTCAGATGAAACTTTTTGATACAAGTGAAAAATATATTCATATAAAGTTGTTTGATTACATTCCTTCGTAATAAAAAAATGCACGAAAATTTTCGAGTACTTGATAATATGTACTTAGTACAATCGGCTTCTTTTTCATATGATTTTTTGAAGATAATAAAGTAGTTGCATAATTCTGTTGTTCGCAACGTGTACATATTTTTTATTACAAAACGAGCATAAATAGAAAAAATATATAAGAAAGCGCTGAACCGACGAAGAAAGTCCCGTCTGTTTTGCCCTCTATGAGTGTCGTTTTATTCATGGATAACATAATTAATCTACGAATTTCGTGATGCATACGAGATTGTCATATGATGCAAGCAGCATCAAGTATAATACATACGTCGTTCCCGATATACCAGGTAACTCAAAAAAACAGGACCGAGAACATTTTTTCGTACTGCAGTATTTCCAACATTAATCATCTGATCACTTTTATTTTTCAGGACATGGCAGAAGCCACGCTTACAAACGCAATAAGGCCTCAATGGAGGCTCAAACAAACAATATGCTGCATGAAATATTGCTACAAGACAGGTTGGTTCAAGAAACCCAGGAAACTTTCGTGCATCAGTTAGAATGTGCAAGAATGTTCCATCCAAAAGCAAAATTCCGAGCTGGGTGGACCACTTTGAAAAGTATGTGACCGTGCAGAACCTCAATGCAGCCAGTAAAAATTGTTCAAGTTACTCAGGACTCTTAGGAAGCGTACAAGCGAGTTGGTGGAGAGGATAGGAGTGTCAGTTCAACAGAATCTGAAACGCTCTGTCTGCAAGTGAAGTCCCCCTCTTTCCATGTAGCGTGAGACGTGCAGAAGAGCACTAGTGAGCGATAAAAAGACGGAGTAAGCTCTCACACTTCCAAGCTTTCCCGAGACTAGCTGAAAGAGAACTTTGGACGTTGTGAGATCAGTCTCAAGACTAATTTTGAGTGGGCATCTCACAACCCAGACCTTAGCCCTCCAGATTTTTTCCGTTTGAGCTACCTGAAAGATCGAGTGTATGCAAGAAGACCCAGAACTATCACAGAACTGAAAGAGGACATCAGGGAGGAGATAAGAGCCATTCCTCGATCTGTTTGTGACGATACATTCAAGAACTTTGTGCTGCACCTCAAGAAATACACGAAGCTGAATGGTGATCATCTCGAGCACATGCTCTATAACAAAGGTTCCCAACTTAGAGTACGTGTACCATTAGGGGTACATTTACTTCTCCAAAGGAGTACATTTGATGTCAGTTTGTAGTTGCTAAAACATGAAATTTATTTTAAAATATCAGAAAAATTTTACATGCTTATGACATGCATGGGTACATGCTTATCTGTCGAGATATTGAAGGAGTACAATGTTAGATAAAGGTTAGTAACAGATGATCTAGAATAAACAAACAGCCAATGACTGTAATTTTTGAAGGTGATGTTCTGAAAAAAATTAACTAGTTATAGCTGTAGTATATTTTATTCTGACAAAAAATTAAGAAATGACGCCTATCAGAATTTCAGGCCTGCTTTTTTGGGTTACGCAAAACTCATAATATCTTGACACTCTTACGCAAATGGAGTCATGCAACAAAGCCAGTTGATGAAAGATTTTATGAGTTGGTGATTCTGTTTGCAAGACCATTGTGACCTTATTGTTTCGATTGAACTGCATGCGATGAAAAGACTGTGATCGAAAGGGGAGATTTTATTATCATTCATTCCGTAAAGTCACTAACGTTTCATATGTTAGGGATGTGATGACAATTTCGGGACAGCTTTTGAAAATGTTATAAAGCGAGGTATGCCTGATCTAAAGCACTATTTTAGAAAATAAACCTATTGGGTAACTTTGGAGGGTTTGAAAAGTGATTCATGAAATTCTGTTCATATACCTACAGGGATATAAGTATGCATAATTAGAAATTGCTTCCTATTTTAAGGAAAGCTTAAAAGCCCCCTGAATAACTAATTTCCTCGTATCGAAATGTTTTTACTTTATTTCACATTAAGTAACGAATATTAGATATTAATTCGTAGTTTACACTCATTTGTAGTGCAAATAACATATACAAGTTGGCGCAAATATCACTGCACCATTTCAAACATTTATTACACGACAACTAATACAACTATGAAAATTAGTTTCATGATATGAAAGAGAAAATATTGAAGTTTTATTTTTAAATATTATATCCTTTAAATGTTCTCCATTATTTTTTAAACACAATCGTATTCTACATACGATATTTTCTATGTTTTTTTCAAAATATCTGGAGTTATTCTGTTCACTTCTTCGATAATGTTGTGTTTTAACTCACGGACAGTATTAAGCATGTTAGTTTAAACAATTCCTTTAAAGTGTCTTTATATAAATAAATCTGAAGGGGTTAAATCAGGACACTGTGGAAGCCAATGAAATTAAACGAACAGGAAAGGAAGGTTTCAGTATAGCCACGTTTTCTGTTGCTGAATGGGTTGTCGCCCCATCTTGTTAGAACTAAAAATTCTGCAAGCCCAAATCTTCCAGTTCTGGTAATTAAATATTCCTGTATCATTGGTCTGTAGTTGTCTTTCACTGCCACGGTTGTACCATCATTCATGAAGAAGTATGCACAAATGATTTTTGCAGTAGTTATGCCACACTCGACGGTAACCTTCTGAACATGAATTAATTGTTCATGGATCATGCTAGAGTTTTCATCCCATAATAATCGACAGTTTTGTTCTTTAACATCCCCACTCATATAAAAATGGACGTCATCAGTCATGATTATGAGTGAGGGGAAAGTCTCATCATTTGTAAGGCATAGAAATGCACGAGCGATGTCCTTTCTTTGTTGGTGGTCTGTATGCTCTAACAATTCTGTTTTTTATTTTATATGGAAACATACATGAATCTTTTGTTAGGACGTGTTACAATGATCTTTGTGAAGTCTTTAGCCGACTGGAATGTCGTCTAGTTTACGTTTTTGAATCTGCTGCAGCACTCAATGAAACACGTTGAATTGCCTATGCATTGCGTATTAATTTCAGTCTGTCACAGCGTTCTTTGTCTGCTGTTGAGTCAAAATCTCTGAATCTTGAAATCGTTGCGATAATATAATGTTTGAAAGTTTGATTAAATGTGTTACGAAGTTCCTCTGTGCTTCAACTAACGATCCATGCCGAGAGAAAAAACTTTCCAAGATATTTGCTCGTTGGTCGTAGTTTCATTTCAGATTTTGAAATATGATAATTGTGTAATATTTTATTACAAAAAATGTTTTAAATCTGTATCATTGAAACAGAATGGAACTTCAGAAAATTTGTTTTGGTTTTCATTTCATGTGTAACGCATATTTATATCTGTATTAGTTATCATGTAGTAAATGTTGAAAAGGATTTAGATACTTCCGCACAGCCCTGTATCCATCATATTTTACCAAACAACGCTGGACCTTCATCTGGACATTTGTTGTCTTTATAACAACATCGCTACAGATCTCTTATAAACAGAGTGTAAAAAAATAAGTATATTTCCGGTGTCCATTATAAATCTATAAGCCCATTGCGTTTGAATTACCATTCCATTATTTTTGTTCGCTGCTCCTTGTTGTATTTAATCATTTAGGGTTTCTTGATAACAGTATTTTTTAAGACCACAACATTTCTTTTACAGCAGTTTAATAGATACTCAGTAAAATTCTAAGATTTTCTCCTTTCTTTCATAAGTAGCTCTTTTTTGAATTCTTAGAATTTCTTATATTAATTTCTATACGGGTGAAGCAACTTTTGCCCGGACGTTAATTGTATTGCTCACAATTACAAATGTTAAATCTAAATATTTAGGCATTTCGTCAATTTGTAAGACCCTCCAACTTTCAGCAATGGCTAACACGAAGCCAATTGCGGGTGTTAACATGCTTCAACTCCTAAAAAGTGTATGTATTCTCATTGAAGGAATAGTAGTGTAATAACGAGTTTACGTATATGCAGTCTTCCAAAATCACGCTCCAGCAATTTAGGGGTTTAAAATTTTAAAACATTTTTCAATAGCAAAACGCACATACCCTCCTCTCAGATTTGATCTTTTATTCTCCATTCGTTTATATAAGATTCTGATATTGACCCTTCGTGAAGACATGCAAAACAAGATAACATGACGCATTTTAGAAAAACCTAATGCAGTTCCCATTCACTTTCCACACTTGAATTATTTTCCTATCATTAACGTATATTTAGTTGCCAAACGGGATATATTAATACAGCAACAATTTCCCACAGTCGCAATTCGCGAACTGATAGAAATTGAAAACCAATCAAATACCGATAATTTATCATTTACGTCGCAAGCGGGATCAAATTCAGTAGGTTACAACCGTATGACATTAAAAAAATTATGAATTACTGTATTAATATCTAATGAATAAACGACAAATCAAACCATAATCTGCAAATATTTTCGCAGCCATGTCGGTTGCAACCGAACCACTTTTTTGGTAGTTATTTGATGAAGACAACACCATTCAAACGCAAGGTTTTCATTAGAATTGAAAACCGTCAAATTACATTTTCGTCTGAATTTCCGGCGAGGTACTTCAATTGCCTTACAAATTCCGAGGTAATCACTTTTTGCCTGGAAAAACTGCACCAGCTGTTGATGAGAGGCAGAAAATTCTTGGTCATGAGCAAACTCAAATCCCACTATAGCATTCGTTTAGTGGTCATCAGTATGAGTTACGACAAGGCGTGTGGCTGCGATAAACTTAGGAAACCCCGTACGGATTTAGAAGACTATGTGCTACGCTCCTGCATTTACACAAATGATTATCCAAGAACAATTGGCCTGATGCGATGAGGCCGGAGTAAATGTAGCGGATCAGAATTCGACCATCCAAAACTCTTCTTGGTACCGTCATTAAAGGCATGCCTAGAGGCATAATTAATTCAATAGAAACATCGGTAATTCCACATGTCATGAAGATGTCGGAGTTGTTTTTCTCCATGTTCTTTATTTAGTAGGCACAATGGATAATCTCATTGGAGGCTCGTACTAATTATTTCCTTTCCGGGATTTACGTATCTCCCCTAGAATTGGTGAACGAGATGATTGAAAATGAAACATTCGAACTCTATCGTGTTTAGTTCTGAGAATATGTGTAGAGCAATGCAGGAAACAACCATGGGGAACGATTGTAGATAACATGCTTAAATTTAGAGTAGAGTATCATTCAAATTGTAAACTTTTGGGTTGTTCAACGATCAGACTAGTTTACGACAATGTTTATTTACATGGTACACAAAAAAGATTACTACTCTCTTTGAAAATTGGAATTTTGCGGGTCATTGCGCTTGTAGCCTCGTTAAAACGAAACGATAAAATTGCCTGTCGGGAACGGATGAAATTTCAAAGAAAAGGTTAACTCCGTAATAGCGTCTTGAAATAATTTATGGCTGAGATTTGTTATGTGTAATGTTAACAACGAATGAATTGAAAAGCCCTCCTAATCAGATCACCACGGGAACACTAACTCGACTGCAATTTTTCAACAGCATTTGAAAAAAATACAAGGTTTTGCTAACCGATATTTCTCTGACATATATGCTTTATAGATGTATATACGTATATATATATATATATATATATATATATATATATATATATATATATATATATATATATATATATATATATGAATATAGTTAAAAATGTTACAAGGTCGTGTTATATATTTCCAAAAATTATTACTTTTATTAGGACAGGGGTTATCATGTTCCTTACAACAAGAGTACTGACTATTGAATTTGCACACATTCATTTCTAAAATCAACTAAAATGCTTTTACAGGATTTCTTGAAAGTTCAGACACTAGATCCCTTAAGAATCTTTTTATTCATTTTAGTGTTCGATGTTCGAAAATGTCTGTGATGTTTCCGAAGAAACGAAATACAACTAGAAAAACAAGCTAAAGTTAATAAATATGAAATAGTTATACCAGAATAGTTCGCAGGAAGAGTACACGAAACTCTTTAAAGGACGGAGCGAAAGAGAAAAGATATTGGGAAACCATAGGAACTAGTAAGTTGCATGAAGAAAGTGTAAGCAAAACCGATATAGGTAGCAAGAATTCCCCATATCACCCTGAAACCAATGTTAATAGTCCAATATAATATTGATTAAAATATTAATTAAAAATACCGTTGGAAATATTAAATGGTGATTTTTTAAACGTATTATTATTTGTCGAGGATTTTAAGCTGCAACTGATATTGAACGACACAACACTTTTCGTAAAAACTAGTGTTTGCATCGATCGACGATATTAGTCTACAACGATTTAAAAAGACAATTCATTATCAAAGATTTGAAGCAACGGATACTAAATTAAACATTGTAATACATGCAAATCTAAAAGATTTGTAGTGAAGAGATTAATTACAACACATGGGTGATTCATTAGTGTAACGTTCCTAACACTTTTTCAGTTCGAAAACAATATCATTTGTTGATTCTGTCAACTTCTTTGTTAGAGCATATGATACTAAATCAAAGCAACTACTGTGGTATTACATATGTCATGTTTCAAAATAATTTGCCGACCACCGAGATGAATTTCTCTCTTCATGTTGAATCAGAAATTTTTAATTGGGCTCAAATCTGGCGAATTTGGAGGCCACGCCATGAACTTATTGTCTTTGAACACCAACGGAGCCAAATGTTTTTTAGTCGCTTTGGTTGGATGTGAAGGTCTATTGTGTTTCATGAACAAGTTTTTTTTCCAGTTAGACTAAAGATGGTGTTCAAGCCAAAGTAAAATTGCTTGACTCAAAAGTTTACTATATGAAGGTGAACTGATTTTAACTCCAGAGGGAAACATTACAGGTCCTATAAGTTGGTTGTCTATTATTCCATTTTTCCTGCACACAATCTTGCACCACTTCCACCTTCACGGTGCCTAAAGCGGTAATGCAACTTAGTACCAATTCCAACCCAGCTTTTGGACCATCTATCAGGCTCACTCAGGGGAGTCTGATGGACCCTCTTATATCATCAGTAAACATATTTACTTCCTATCTTACTTCATAATATGTCCCTTACATTATACAAGCCTCAGTATGGCGTGCATTGTTCTCAACATTATTTTTTTACCCATACCATTGAGACAAGAATTGGGTTACGAGCAGTTTAGACACATTTTGGATACCAGCTTTTCCAAATTAGCTTTTTTTGGGCCATCCATGATATTTACAGCTTGTTGCATAATTTTTCTCGAAACTCGATTTGTAAAGAACTTTATTTTGCATTTATCTTCATGCTTCTTCCTTGGCAAAAGATATTTTGAATGTCTGAAAATAGAAGCCTGGAATTGTGAAAATTTTACCAGGAGATGATTTTTTAGCCGTTTCATGGATAATTGTTGCCTTCTCGGCATCTATTAGTCTATAAGGACTCCCTATGATATTATTTTTTTCAAAGGGCTATTATTGCAGCTTAACTAAAATATAAGAGCAGCTAATAATGTGCCAGTTTTGCCAAGAAATTAAATAAAGAATATACCTACATAGATAGCGTCACACACACTATTCAATCAATCGTTGGGTCTGAAACAAATCGTCATGAAAATAAATAATTGGAATTTTAAAAAATAACTAGACTATTAGCGTACGTTTTGAAAATAATGCCTCTAGGCCCCTAAAGTATCTTACGACTTTTTGTGTAAGTGGTTTAGTTGAAAATGAGCTGATGAGATTACCGTCGTTAAATTTAACTTATTTTTAGGCACTAATTATAAAATAATGAATAGTTTTAATGTTTCCTTTGTGCCCACCAAAAATAAAGGAAACGTTTTCACTCTAAGGTTTTTTGCTATTATGAATGGAGTCGCAGGTAAAGAATTTTGTGAGAAACGATTCCAGTTAGAGATGTATGTTTTGTTCCTAAATGTATTTTTTTCTATGTCAAAATTCTGAATTAAAATTTTCACAACGCTTGTAGTATCTCAGTCGGACTCTGATGGCTGAATTTTTTATAGTTTATAAATTTTAAGTGGACTGAATGGCATTCAAGGAATGATTCTAACTTTTATTAAAAGCAAGGAGTTTACACTGCGTATGTTCGGAGAACGAAAGGAAGAGAATAAAGGCCAGAGTATTTTTCTTACAGAAATGGGAAGAACCAAAAAGACTATGATAGAACCCATCTAAAACAATAATGAAATATGTATGAAACCAAACGAAATGTTTATTCCTGATTACGTGGAACAAATTTACCAACCTACTTATAAACCACAAGAGGGAAGTGACGAGGTATAAGAAAATAACCAAAACCTAATATTAAATTAAAAACTTATCAACACTAGAAGGCTAGTAGATTTAGTCTCTCGGGGAGAGACTAGTAGATTCAATGTCCTAGGTAGAGGCTAGTAGATTCAATGTTCTAGGTAGAGGCTAGTAGATTCAATGTTCTAGGTAGAGGCTAGTAGATTCAATGTTCTAGGTAGAGGCTAGTAGATTCAATGTTCTAGGTAGAGGCTAGTAGATTCAATGTTCTAGGTAGAGACTAGTAGATTCAATGTTCTAGGTAGAGGCTAGTAGATTCGATGTTCTAAGTGGAGGCTAGTAAATTCAGTTGACAAAGTCAAGGTTAGTCAATTCTGTCTCTTATTAAGAAGCGAGGAGAAACAACCCTCCAGGTCGAGACTAGCAGATTCCAGCACCAAGGAGAAGATAAAAAGATTTAGTCTCTCATGTCAAAGTTAGTACATTCAGACTTCCATGTGGAACCTAACACATTAAAGCAAAGGGTGCAGACAAAACATTAAATGCAAGAAGTTCAGTACAATGTTTTCAAGTCACAGAACTGGGCACGCTTTCAAGGAATTCATTTATGAAATTTATGGTTTTCTACAACTGAATTTTATTGAATAGACTGATACCAACATTCTGTGTGAATGAATACTTAAAAAGAAATTAAATTTCTGTTAAATTTGTTTGAATGATTATCGAAACAAGGAACCAGAAAATTAAATTTAATATTAATAGGAACGATACAATTCCCACTAAAACTTTGTGTAACAGAACTGTTTAATATACCATAATTTTGATGTTAAAAGTGCAATAGATATATTAAGAGCAAAAAGCTAAGACAAATTTAAAGCAATTTCGAGCTTAGGTATGTTAAGCGTCTCATCTTATTATATGACTTACATCTCGTGTGTTATCACCGCGCAAAAGTAGGTTAAGGGTCAGTTTTCTACGAATGTTTAATACATTTTTTACTTGCAATGACGATAGAATTCATTTTTCGTTATGTAACTCGACTGAGCTTTTTGTTGAATCGAAAACGAGGAATTTATCATGATTTATAAATCAAAAGGGAAAAATTAATTTTTTATCAGCTTTATAAATTTCTGATATCAAAATGGACGGCAATAGTAACACACAAGCACAATGGCTTGCGACTCATTTCTAAAATTAAGTTTTCCTACTCTAAACAGTACCTAATTACACTTGCATTCTCTGCCTTAATCGACACTCTCCTCTCCTGCGTTATTGAATAATGATCTACTCTATTCCGGTTTCTACCATATAATAGACGCAACCGCTCTAGTTTACTTTAATAAATTTGAACGACATTTTTGAGGGTTAAAAACGTTACATTTAGTACACCCCCAGCTTGGCCGACTGGTGAGCGAACCCGCTTGCGATACGGGAAGACTGGGTTCGAGATCCGCAACCGCTGTGGTCTGTTAGTGCTATACCATCGGCAGCTAGAATTACGGCATGAAACTTGGGCATCGACTCAAGAATGGGCAAAACGGCTCGTTCCTAATGACTGATTCTATTCTACACGTTCTTTGGTTGGCTTACATTTCTTATCAGGTGGGATAAAATATTTTCCCTATGAAGAGAAAACACACTTTGTCCAGAGGATCGGTCGATTTTGACTCACACACATAGTACTGTGTGAATATAAAATACACGCTAATTCAATTTCACACGGTAGGTATACAGATAAAATAACTAAAAGAACTTATTTTGGCTGACAAAAGTTGAATACACTTAATATGGATCACGTTCATGGTCATTTTAACATTTCTATTGCAGAATAGAATTCGTGGTTTCTATTCGAAGTCATTTTAATTGGCTGGAAGAAAGAGAAGAATGACATTTCAGACATAACAATCGTCATTCCTCATCAGTCTGATGTGCCAATTTTGGTGGAATACGAACCAATATTGAAGCAACAACTATTTAACTGAAAAGTAGATGACCTGAAAGTGATTCAAAGTTTCCAATTAGGTTTTGCTCAGCGTTGAGCAGTATTTAAATACATTGGTGTACCTGAAAATGTATTTTCAAATACATTGAAAGACGTGTATTTAAATACTGTATTTAAATCCAATGTTCGTGCATTTAAATACAATGTATTTAAATGCACAGTATAAATACATTGAAATAATTTTCAATGGCTCCAGGCATCCACTGCTTGCCAAACAGTCGGGGTTACCAGAATTGTTACGTTCGCAACTAAAGTGTTACTCTTTGCCTATAAATATTCATGTTGTTACTTTTAATTTAACTTTTGTTAAAGATGGTGGTAAATTTCTATGATCAATGGCCGCATAATATGAGTTTAGGATCTAGTTGCAACAATACATAGAAGGATATTAGTATAAAAACAATGAAATTCCTTAGGAATTTTTCAAATTTGTCTCGTTTTTGTCGAATTTGTTACGTTTCTGTCGAATTTTTTAAGTTTTTGTCTAATCTGTTTCGTTTTGAGCTTGGAGGTTGTTACTAATCACGAAAACATTCTGGCAACACTGCAAGCAGTTAAGGATCACTTTTCACTGAGCGTGGCAAGACTTGCTCTGAAACTTTAGTGGCACGTCATACGCGTTAGTGATTGTTAAAATGGCCTCTAAAAGTTCTATTTCATGTTCCTTGTGCTCTCCAAGTACCGATGGTAGAGAAATGTCTCCAGTGGAACCTATTCTGAGCGGAAAATGTTTAAAATAAAAGAACAACCGAGTGTTAAAGCCAAGTCCATACTCTGTGGTTAAACCATCCCAACCGTCATGAGCAGTATAACAACCCTTTACACTCATATTGACCTATTAACGGTCACTGCTCACTCGACAATAATTATACTATTGTCGAATTACAATTGCAATACGACAGTAATAGCCACGCTAATTAAAATAATAAACATTATAGCATCATATGATGTTAACGCCGCTGTGGTACCGTCGCGCATGTGCATCATATGGTGTAAGCGTGTCAACACGAACATCAATTTCTTGTTCGTATACATCTTCGTCGGCATTCTTTCAGCCCCTCATGTAGACACATCCACCTGCTTTCCAAATGATTGAGTTATGAATTGTTTTTTTGAAGGTGATAATAAAAAAGGAGGAAACATAGAGGTTTCTTTAATTTTAGCGCTTATTGTACTTCTGAATGCGCTAAGCGTTACACAATCACTGTGTTCACACTACACGGTCAAATTTGAGCAAGTTTCGTAAATTTAAATTGTCAACTCTGATAAAATATGTTAACAATATGTTCGTTCGGTAACAAACATGCAAACACAGCCTGCATACTGTGTGATATAAACGTGAGTGAGCTTGAGTGAGCAAGATTTTTTCTTTTATTCAACAATATGCATCGTTTAGATACTTGTCACTATACAATAATCACAAAACGCAATGTGAAAATATATATTCGGTCTACTCGCATCTTGATCGGAATAAAGGAATCGTCGAACCTCAATTTGGGAAAGCTGTTAAGCTATCAAGTCTTGCAATTGAGCTTCTTTGTCTTTTGCACAATGGACCATTGAAAAGAAATTCAAGGAGCTTGATGCGATCATTTAACTTTCTCAAGAAATCGATGGTGGTCGGATGATGAGGTCGTTGGGCGTTTATTGGCTGTAATGTGAATACATAGTGCACTACGTAGGTTCAGTATTATTTTTTTAAATGAAAATTTTATTTTTTAAACATTTGTGACTGTTTAATGTTACACAGAATTTGAGCGTGTGGGCAAAATTTGAGCTCGAAATTTGTGAATATACAAATTTACACAAATTTAAGGAACGAACAGTTGCTAAGCATTGTTTTACGAATTGTTCCCAAGAGTAGTTTTTCAATTTATTGTCAATTTTCTCGGATGCAATATAAATAGTTTTCAAAATATTCTCCCTCTGGGTCTATCTCTTAGTGAAAAATGTTTGTATTCCGTCAACACTTTCTTCAAAACATTTGCCTTTTCTTTCCTCAACTGATTCACAAGATTACTATACTGAAAATGTTTGATGATGGACTGTCTTTTCAAGTTGTTTTATTTCAGAATAGCAACGGTATCCGAACATGCTGCAAGATTTTTATTTTGATATGCATAGATGAATTAATTGCTTTTCCACCGTTAATGAAGCTTTCGGTATTCGTCGATTTACTTTCTTTTCTTTGACAGGTACTACAGTTGTAGATGCTGTTATTTATTGAGGGAGAAACGAGAGCAGCAAAACACTCTCAGCATGCAAAAAGAACACATTGCTCATAAACACGCCAAAAAAAGTTGCCAGGATCTCTAACCGGAATTCACATTTCGAAAAAAATGTGATGAAATGTGATGTCTGGAGCTTCGTCTTATTGTGCAACAGCAACCAGCAGCACAATTTCTTTAGAAAAAAATACGAGTTTTGCACCGAAACGATACACATTTAAAATGACTTTCTGACAAGACTGACCCTCTGTAAACCAGGCAGCATTGCGACTTTAACCCATTCACCCCGACAGAAAAAAGTTTCTGGATTTTTGTGAAATTGAAATTATGTAGTCATTAGGATGTATTTAAAGTTCTTATGGAGAAAAAATTATTTACTTTTATTGTCAGATATAAGCTGGTACCATAAGGTTCCACTAGGAGGATGTGGGTACAAAGTAGAAACTAGTCCATTTCTTATCCATTATGAAATTAAAAACAAGTTTTACTAATATTTCGTTTCAAATTAAACTAAATATCATTTTAATCAACATGGACAACTTATAGCAAAAAGAAATCAATGCGTATGATACGTGAAGAAGCAATGAACGCATAAACCAATGCTGCATTTGCAGCATTGTGTTCGCACACGCAAACCACATCTCTCCTGCACATCTTCGTCTTGCATCATTGGGGTGGGTTGTATAAAATGCCCACATTCATCAAACTGGGCTTCATTTTTTCTAAATTTAGATGAAAGGTTCCTACCAGGAGTTTTGAGGCATCTTGGAAACGCAATAGATAAGACATGGTAATTTCTCTTTCGGAATTCTAACAGATCATGACTTTTCCCTGTACATCTTGCTAAAATCCACGAATTTTGTGCGCGTACGTCTATGAGCCAGGTGAAAAGACACCACCACGACTTTTTGCCTCATAGAAATTCTATATGCATTTATGTTTTGATCCAGCCGATCAGTACCTCCAAAACATTGGTTATACATATGTACCAATATCGTGCAGAATATTTACTTGAATGTGTTTGGAGTCATTTTTTGACCAGTGTTTCACTTTTCCAACTGGATTTTCCCATAGCAAAGTAGATGCTACTGCTACGACAGCATTGTTCATCCATCTAGTGACATTTATTTTTGTGTAATCTAGAGTTCCTCTGACTGCATCAAAACAACCCCTCTCTAACTTGCCAGTATCAAGTGACGATTTTAAAAGACAAAGTCTTTCAAGTCTTTTGGCTTGCATTGTTCCCATACCATCATATCCTTGTTTCTGAAGTTCGTGCAACAACGGAAGTGAAATAAAGATATTATCAAAAAAGAAAAGATATGGCAGAACTTTCTTCTCATCACTATAAGATTCTAGTGAGTGAAGCACAGTTGAAGAGCATTTGCCAAATACTTTTTCTATTTCTACATTAACTTCGAAGGTTTTACCTTGATAAATGTCAAATGCACATAGATATCCTTGGGGAGTATTTTGGCACCACGCCTTAAACCCGAATTGTATAGGCTTATTTCTGATCGCCTGTTTGCTCCCATGTTTTTCAAAATATTCCACCGTGGCTTCGTCGTGCGATACGTTTTTGGTTGGAACAAAGTGTAACATAAATTAGTTTTGCAGATGTATAAGAGGTCGTAGTTTCGTATATTTGTCAAACATATTTAAGTTAACAGCACTGAAATGTTTGCATTTCAGTGCTGTTAACTTAAACTTAAATGCGCCTCTTTGCACTGGAAACTGCTTCGTTGAAAATATCTGCAGTCTTTGACCAATACATTGTTTTTCTGTGAAGAGGATTATCCCCACTCAATAACACTATTGAAATGAATACTTTCAGTTCTGTGGTTTGCACATTCACATCAGGCCAATTTCTTTTTATTTCGTATTTTTTCATTTCATTTTTCATATGCTGCAATATGCCTGCGTCCATAAAGAATTCAAAAAACTCTGCTGGTGAGAAATCTGAATATGCAGTGTAATATCCTTCAGGAAAAATTCTGCTGGTTACAGGTGAGGCTTCTCTTGTCCAAAAGCATTCTTTTGCTGTTTTGGTTTTTTTCGTTGTTGCTTTTTTCGTCTCTTCGGTGAAGATGAGCTTATATCTTGAGAACGATCTTCTAGTGAATCACAATGTATTTGTTTCTTACGTAAACTCAGTTCTGCTGCAGCCAAGAGTTCTCAACGCGAAAGTTGATCTACGTTGTAGCTTCCATCCAGGTTTTCATCACCAGAGTCTTTGTCAGTGAGATCACGAACATCAGAAGGTTCAATGAATATGTAATTTTCACTCTTTGTTTTCATTAGAAATTCCAAAACTTCATTCATGGTGGGAGACCTGCAAAATAGATATTTTCGGAAATTTTTCCTCGTATCCTCCTAGCGGTACCATATGGTACCGCTAAAATAAATTCAACGTAGCACGTACAATTTCCACGAAAAATTTTCAGCTAACTTCATTTTACCAAAAACATTCAGAAAAACATAATTTAGTAAGAGTTATAACTCACTTTTTATGTCGCGCCGTCTTGTGATTGAACCTCTCATCAGTAACACGTATAAACACAGTCAATGCATGAACCTCTCATGAGCAACACGTGTAAACACCGTCGCAGCATGAACCTCTCATCAGTTACACGTATAAACTCAGTCACTGCAACAGCGCCACTTTACTACTGACCTTCAAACTTGCCAACAGCGAAACCCGTATTTCGTACAAACATTGAACGCGTTTCACACGAGTTTTTAATGAACCGTTTGCAACTAAGATAATATTATTTACAAGTAAATTACGTGATACCGTATGGTACCGCTAGAAGGGAATGGGTTAATGAGCTTTAATACTTAAAATAGAAATAATTTATCATGACAACTTAACAACAACGCAAGAATTGGATTAAATAGCAAATTTCCAAGCCAAATACTGGTTTTGAATATAAGAGTTCTGGTAACCTAGTTGTAGTGTCAACCACCAAAACCAACGTAGCCACCTAGTTGCTGCCACCAATCATGACGAGATCTTGGCATGACGTGTTTAGTCGTTTGTAGGAGCTGTGATTCCAGACTTCCTACCGATGGAGGATTGTGTCAATATTAATAACGGATATGTATTTCGATGTATCCCTCGAAAATTGAGAAAAATTACATGCATGAATTGGCATGGTCACTCCACTAATTTAATTTGATAGAGCTTGTCTGGAATGCTTCAGGGAGAAGAGTGGCATCTCGTCATCATCCACGTCAGGACTACTCAGCTGCTCTGTAGGTAGAATGGGCGGTAATAATTAGGGAACCAGCTAGATTGATGCTTTTATTTACTGTGTGTTACGTCGTTGTCAGTCCAGTATTACTGCAAAACATATTCCCACGCCATACAGAACAACAATAATCAGTTTTTTGGATGATATGTGTAGATCTGCATTCATGTCTAATAAGAGGATAATGGGGTTTCTGTTATTTTAAACAAAAATACATCATAGTACATAATTTCTTCATTCATTACAGTTTACTATAGTCTATTAATAATGTGTGGTAAAATGAACACCAAAAAGAAAAAATATCCATTTCATGTATTCATTTTGACGTCCAGTGCAGCTAACACTGATACCAGTGGGAAACTGTACTTAATTTCTAGTTTCCCCAGCATCTTATGGTGAAAATAGTGAGTTTCGTTTAATATTAATGTTCAGAGAGTTTGTAACATTTCAGTTACATATCTAAAAATGTAAGTGGTGGTATGGTTAAGTTATCAGGATTTAAGAATGCTAATTTCCATCCTATACTCTGCCTAATTACCAGTAGTGTAGATTTTTACTGCTTAATAAATCACCTCCGATTTTATCCATGGTATTTTGCATGGGTAATGCACCAATGTTCTGATTATTATCCGTATTACAACGCAGCAGGTGAAGACAACTTTTAACTAAATAACTCGCCATGCTTATTTTAAGTTCAATGTGATTTTAGTAATTGAAAAAGTAAGAAAATAAAATTGTCATGCCCGTTGTATAAATCAATGATATATCATTGATCCACACGAACTACTGCAAGGAATTAATGTTTAAAATTCGGAATGAAATTAACATCACTAAAATAATTTGATCACTATAACATAAAATGCACGCATATTCATGCTATGTAATTTCAATATTTTACATGCTGATGCATGTAGTACGAGATGAGAATTTTTTTCATATATTAGTTTCTAATTCATTGAAGAAATTAGTTGGTGTAACTCAGTAGTGTATAAATTAGCATTTCACTGATAATTTAAGAAATTAAATGCTGATACATGTGATTTTACCCTAATTTAAAGGACGTGACTTTTTCTTTGGATCAAATTTTTGTTTTGACTGCATACATTGCTGATAATGAATTGGCTTTCAGTTGCTATTCTAAAATTCAGAGGTTCTACTGTTTCATGGGTTTTGTTACTCTGAAAGATTGCTACGTTATTTATGAATTGTAACTGTTGGTGCCCTAAATAATATGGACATTCTGGTGCTCCGTGAAGTGTGTATATATGTACATCTTCAGGAGAAACGGTGAACAGTTGATTAAACCAGATCAAAATACGAACACAATCATATAATAATTCGATGAGATTTCTGTAAATCCATGTGTGATAAATCGACTGCATACGCTGTGAATGCAATGATCACAACTTCTCTTCTCGGGAAGTAGCGATAGTATCCAAACACCTTTAAAGTATTATTCCATAGCTCAAATAATTTTAAAACGATGTTCACATTTTCAATATTGAACTCCCAATCAATCATTTATTGAACATTTTAGCGTTACATATTATCCCAAAAACACAACGAAACTCGTGCAATCAGGTGATATGAAATGTTCATTGCATATTTTAACGGTAGGAACTAAGTTTGAAAAAAATCCAATAATTAAATGTCCATTAAGTTTTTGTTTCTATGAAGTTCATTATACAAAATAAAATTAGCTACACTATAAATGCGATTTTCTATTTTGTACACCTCGCCGTTTAACACAGTAAATTTAATTTTCAAGAGAAAATAACTTGGTTTGGTATTCACCACCTTGCAGTATGTTGAGTGCATGCATACATGTGTACGGATACTGACTTGAGAAAACTGAGGGAAGATCATCCACAAAATGGGCTTCAACATAGTACCACAGAAAATATGTTCCTGATATATTCATTTTGTCTATATCAACGAATATCGTGCTTTTATTCATGAATCATTTTTCCATGAACTCAAGAGATATTTATGTATAAATTTCAATTAAATATATCAGTTATAACCTCTGATAATCATTTGATACAGTCAAACTTCGATATAACCGAGATTCGATGATGCAACTATTGTGAACCGGAATCAAGTGTCTGAAACTGGTAAAGACCATTTTTTAATGTTTCGAATGAATAAAATGCTTAAACTCGGAGAAAGTAGAGTTTTGTTCCGAAAATAAATGACCATCTGGTCGTTAACCGACATTTGAAATATTTGTCAAGATATATAGACAAAGAAAAATACGTTTAAGAAAATCGAAAAAATATAAGGAATACCCTGTTTAGAAAATTTACAATTGTGTTCACTGATTTGCCCTGCATCTTGTAAATATTGTTGTTGATGAAGTGATTTCCAACAAATCACACATATTTTTCATCTTACAATCATCAACAAAATGCAAACAAAAATGTGAATTTGTGTAAAAAAAAATATTCAGGTTAATATTACGATGGAAAAACGAAAAACCACCCAAAAATTTTAGAACTTGACAACGAGTATATTGGCTTTTTTGTTCAGGACATCGAATGTGCATTCTGGAAGGTAATTGAACTCAGTTAAATATGTTGCTGTGGTCATCCCAACACTGCACCTTGTTAAAAAATTAGTCGTTGAAAAGGACAAGCAGCACTACTCTTCCTAACTTTCGTTCATTTTCAATTCAAACTCTGTAGATTTACCGAAAAATTGTCCCATTAAATTATATTTAACTCCAAAGAGAATTTTCTACTTCAAAAATAGTAAATGAAGTATCTATTTCTTATCTAAATAAAAAAGAATAAATTAAAATAATACTTCGAGTCATATGATAAAAATACATCATCCCGCGTATCAAAACCAATCAAATACGCATCATTCATTCTTAATAACAAAACAAATTTTTAGTGTACAGATCATAAAGTGAATATAAATTTAGTTCCAAATTTCGACCATGGTTACCCAAAAAATTATTCTTTTTCTGCATAAATTATTTAAAGGCATGCCATAGTACTGCGTGCACAAGCAAGCAATACCGGCAAAAGCGTACAAAACTTTCAATATGTTTCAGCATCTCTGATATCCTTGGAAAGGATGCCTTTGTTCAGACTTCGGAGGAATCAACACTGCCTATTATTTTTGTTGTGGGGTTTGGAGAATTCTGTAGGAAGTGAGACCATATGCCTGTATGCAAATCTCAGCCCTTTGCAAACTCTGCATCACGGAAATCTGAGAGGGATCAGAACACGCTCTTCTAGGGTCTGAAGCGAACTGCGAGAGCTAGCAAGTATCGTGTTCAAAGCCGTGCATTCCATGTTCTTTT
>VCRD01001182.1:9124-66665 GCA_006783055.1 Trinorchestia longiramus | reverse complement strand
ATGAAATGTTCATAGCATATTTTAACGGGAAGAACTACGTTTGAAATTAATCTAATAATTAAATATCCATTAAGTTTTTGTTTCTATGAAGTTAATTATACAAAATAAAATTTACTTACACTATAAATGCGATTTTCTATTTTGTGCGAGGTGTACAATTTAATTCTCAAGTGAAAATAACTTGGTAACTACGGCTGGTAACATAAAAATGTTCATCCAGCAAGCGTCAATATTCACCACCTTGCAGTATGTTGAGTGCATGGCATGCATACCTGTGTACGGATACTGACGAGAAAACTGAGGGAAGATCATCCACAAAATGGGCTTCAACATAGTACCACAGAAAATAAGTTCCTGATATATTTATTTTGTCTATATCAACGAATATCGTGCTTTTATTCATGAATCATATTTTTCCATGAACTCAAGAGATATTTATGTATAAATTTCAATTAAATATATCAATTATAACCTCTGATAATCATTTGATACAGTCAAACTTCGATATAACCGAGATTCAATGATGCAACGATTGTGAACCGGAATCAAGTGTCTGAAACTGGTAAAGACCATTTTTTAATATTTCGAATGAAGAAAATGCTTCAACTCGGAAAAAGTAGAGTTTTGTTCCGAAAATAAATGACCATCTGGTAGTTAACCGACATTTGAATTATATTTGTCAAGATATATAGACAAAGAAAATACGTTTAAGGAACTAGAAAAAATATAAGGAATACCCTGTTTAGAAAATTTACAATTGTGTTTACTGATTTGCTCTGCATCTCGTAAATATTGTTGTTGATGAAGTGATTTCCAACAAATCACACATATTTTTCATCTTACGATCATCAACAAAATGCAAACAAAAATGTGAATTTGTGTAAAAAAATATTTAGGTTAATATTACGAGAGAAAAACGAAAAACCACCCAAAAATTTTAGAACTTGACAACGAGTATATTGGCTTTTTTGTTCAGGACATTGAATGTGCATTCTGGAAGGTAATTGAACTCAGTTAAATATGTTGCTGTGGTCATCCCAACACTGCACATTGTTAAAAAATTAGTCGTTGAAAAGGACAAGCAGTACTACTCTTCCTAACTTTCGTTTATTTTCAATTCAAACTCTGTGGATTTACCGAAAAATTGTTCCATTAAATTATATTTAACTCCAAAGAGAATTGTCTACTTCAAAAATAGTAAATGAAGTATCTATTTCTTATCCAAATAAAAAAGAATAAATTAAAATAATACTTCGAGTCACATGATAAAAAATACATCATCCCGCGTATCAAAACCAATCAAATACGCATCATTCATTCTTAATAACAAAACAAATTTTTAGTGTACAGATCATAAAGTGAATATAAATTTAGTTCCAAATTTCGACCATGGTTACCTGAAAAATTATTCTTTTTCTGCATAAATTATTTAAAGGCATGCCATAGTACTGCGTGCACAAGCAAACAATACCGGCAAAAGCCTACAAAACTTTCAATATGTTTCAGCATCTCTGATATCCTTGGAAAGGATACCTTTGTTCAGACTTCGGAGGAATCAACACTGCCTATTATTTTTGTTGTAGGGTTTGGAGAATTCTGTAGGAAGTGAGACCATATGCCTGTATGCAAATCTCAGCCCTTTGTAAACTCTGCATCACGGAAATCTGAGAGGGATCAGAACACGCTCTTCTAGGGTCTGAAGCGAACTGCGAGAGCTAGCAAGTATCGTGTTCAAAGCCATGCATTCCATGTTCTTTTGTTCCAGTAAACTCTGTTATAAGTCCTGGAAAATCAGTAAAAAATGCAAGACGAATGTATGAATGATTGAAAATGACAACGCCAACGAGACGAAAAATGAACAAGCATCCTTGCATTGTCGTTATAGTTGAGAAAGAAAGTTATCTGACATTTCTTTACTGGCTCCAATTACCTTTTATTTGTAAACTAACACTACTTGTCGCTTAAAAGTAACTACCAGGATTCGTATTAGGAACTGTGACATAGTGACAACCGCAAAAACTATGTGGACTACAATTAGCTTACCTATATTTCATCATTAATATAATGATAATGAAATTTATTATTGAAATTTCATCATTAATATTCATTCAACTCTGTATTCATATGATATTATATTCATTTGTGATATTATTTGTTTTCATTTATATTGAAATATTTTTATGTTGTATGTAAAACGGCGTGTAAACTTGTAACTAGAAGTATCCATTATGGAAAGTAAATTTCAAATTAGTCAAAATATTCAGTGGATATCTTATTCGTCCTTACATATTTTATAGCCAATCTTAAAGTATGTTCGAGAGATAATTCAGAGTTTGCTTACACACGACAAATAAATGATTTATTTTACAAATAATACAAATTTGTTCCACTGCCTAATTCTTCGTGGAATTTCCTTTAGTGACTCACGATTTGCACTGAGCTGATGAAGTTACACTGCGGAACATTCTTATCGAAGGAACATTCTCAACCTTAGCAAATTCTGTTTGGAATTCTTTTGAATAAAATTTTGAATTATGTGAAACAAGTTAAAATTTAACAATGATTTATGCTCAACCGACTAAAATTATTTATCCTCTACCAGCTATACATAAATACACAAGGGTTTTTATAACATACGGCTGATCATTGTGTTGCATTCTCCAATATGTTATGAAAATTTTGAAAAATAACCTGCTCATAATATTGAAAATTATCAACTGATGCACTTCAATATCAATGCCTCATTGTCACTATCGTTCTCAAAGCTACCGCTACGCCATGATGTTCTTTTAGATTTTTTCACAAAGGAAATGCAACAGAAGACAGTTTCAGAAAGAATGCAACAGAAAGTTTCATCATCTAACAAAAACTAGTTTTGTCCCGGGGTAAAAGGAGATGAAACACAAGCAAAACTTTCCCTTTATTAGGAGCTAGTCGCACGTAATACTACGTGTTTTCGTCGAAGAAACGAATGATAGTTTGAAGAAAGTTCCCTCTTACCCACTGCCATTGCGGGCTCGGGTCAGGAAGAATGATCAGTACAGCTCGACCTCCAGCATCATCCAGCCCTGCAGTTTGCTAAGTGGAGAAGACAAGTTAATAATATGGAACCAAAGTTACCAATTGGAAAAAAGTTATCAATTAGAAAGAGAAGTTATCAATGAGCAAGGAAAAATGTCAATTAGAAAGAGAAGTTATCTATGATAAAGTAAAAAATATCAATTATAAAGGGAAGTTATCATTTAGAAACGGAAGTTGAAAATTAGGAAAGAAAGTTATCACTGAGAAAGAAAAGTTATCAATTAATTATCAATTATCAATTGTCAATTAAAAACTATTATTTGCCAATTATCTATCAACTATCAGGTATAAAAAGGCACAGGCTACTTCTCAAATTTGTTAAGGACGTCAAGGCTGGACGATTAAGAACGATTATTATGGAGAAACTAACGCACCTTATCCCCGCTGCTGCAAAAACTGTGGTGCGATCCTCGTCGTGTATGGGCGACGGTTCTCCCGTGGTTTTCCTCTTCCTTAGGTAGTCAGTCTAGTGTTTCCGATCTATGTGTCCCCGATACACACCCTGCACCGGACACCACCGCGTCGGGCTGCAGCCCTATACCCACAGTGCGGACGTAGTAACTCCTGGACTCTGAGGCGACACTTCAGTAGTTTACGTCGCAGGTGGGGTTATGTTATGCTATGCTGTGTGCTTCGTTTGGCCTGAGTGGTAAGATGGAACTGCCGATATACGGCAGTCTCATCAGTTGTCTTCCGCTTGCGTTCAGAGTTGTTTACAACTGTGAATGACATAAAAAGACCCAGCGACCCGAAAATATTATTTCTGAACGAATCCTGTACTGTCAACTTCTAGGCCTATTGTACTGTGAACCTGATCATTTTGTCTTCATCCGTTCACACTCAATTTGCCTGCAGCTGAAGAACGTACCACCAGTTGTTTGCACTCGGTATTCATGATACGAGTGGCATGACCTTGCATGGAAGAGTTTCGGTATGTCCGCGTTCCAGTCCTCAACAAGAATCTTACATCGCAGTTTCGGGGAATGGGTAGCTCAGTATACAAGTATTTTGCTTAACGAATTATTATACGAATCGTTGCATTGTTTTGTTATCATATAAAATCTCAGTTACCGAACGCAATCCATAATATAGGCACTAGACTTTAGATTGCTGGCTGTATTTCTACAAAACAAATAGATAAGGAACTAGCAAAGTAAAGAATATTGTTCAGGAATAATGTAGTTAATTGATGTTTTACTGTTGACTTCATTTGTCACTTAAAAACATATAATATAAAGGATACCACTTGTTAATAAAATCTCTTTAAATAAGAAATATCATTGTTTATCTTGAATATCCCATTTCATCAATGAAAATTTCATACAGGACAGCATATGGAAATCACAGGATCTACTATCATATTCCAATATCATTTAAAATTTATTTTTATCCCTGCGATTTTAACAAGTTCCCTGTTCATGACAATTTACACATTCTACGTTTTCTTAACGGATAACAGTGTTATCCTTCTAATCCAAAAGATTTTGATTTCAAGATCTGATAATTGAAGTTGATCTGTAAGATAACGCTTACCCTAAATTTTAGGCATTGCCATACTATCCCCTAGTACTGGTTACGACTGGCCACGTAACTCAAATGTATTGAAATGGTCTTTGAAGTCGTTGGCAGTCGTGCAGAATTTATTTCAGGCTTTCAACATTTTAGTTATTGGTAGACTAAATGATTCAGTAACGAATTTTTAATAACTGTTCTTACTAGCCTTTATGAACACTATTTTGATGTCATTCTCTCCCGATTTCATCATCACAAAGCAGTGAAATGCATTGGAATTGAGTAAATAATTTTTAAAAAAATTAGTAGTTTCCGTCCTCATGTCTACCATATTTTCGTCATGACGTCCACAAGTATGCCCTTATGATACTTAATCGGTACCTCAATTTTTGCTCTTTTTGGGCTTGATACCAGTAATTTACACAAATTTCTAGAGGAAGAAGAATACAAATTATGAAGATGGTAACTATTACTGATTTTTTGTCTATCAGCAAGTTTGCTACTTAAGAATAATGTATGTTTATTTAAGTTTATTTCATAGTATGAAAAGCATGCTTACAGTCAGGGAACACAGGAATGTCACAAACCCAGTAAAAAATGTTCGTTCACCACAATTCCGGTACCTGTTGTAGGAAATTTTAACTTTCTACATAGTTCCAACAGTACTTGGTGTTGTACTGCATTCTATCCACAGCAGGCATAAGCGCTCAATCTTGTTCCTTCCGACGTTTCCCTTACTTTGCCAGAATGGAAATGACTAATCGCTGAAATTCATTACTTGAGCTTTGGCTTTTCAGGCCAAGAAAGGTCAGTACCATTTCTTTTATCTAATACTGCAACGGTAAGCTGCCACTTGTTCATCAAAACTATCAACATCACTCATATGCTGGTTGTATGTATATACAACTAGTTGAATAAATATTCGATACGTCTTGAAAAATTACCTAGTCATTTTATATTTTTTTACAAAATCTCTATCGAGGAGATTTTTAAATATCCGAGTTGTAATATACATGCCATGCTGTAAGCTTTAAGTTATTACAATTTATAATTGTGATCATTCTCACATCAAGATAAAATATTAAAAACTTTCCTCTTTCTATGACGTATTGAATACGAATTCACCTAACTGTACATGAATAAAGTATGACATATCAATTTCTACGTATTTCTTTCAAATTTTATTTTATTTCCTTTCTTTCTCAGAAGGTTAAGATCGAAGTTTATTGGAGGAACGTTTCCATCCTTGTTATCCTTCCAATTTATCCTTTAAATGCAACTAGTGAACGCTTCATTCATAGTTTTTTCTTTGTGTTATAAAACTTCCCTTGGTTGAAAATGTGTGCCTGATAGTTAGTTTTTTTCTGAAAGTACCAGTTTTTTTGTACGTTTTTAGATACGAGTCCTTAAAGTAAGGCAACTAACGCAAAGAAATTATAGAAGACTGCATTTTTTGATTGGACAGAATTTAATATTTTTGTACACAACTTAAAAATAATGGCGATATTATAGTAGAGAGAAGTGTGTTTTAATCCTTGCAGACATTTTGCCGCAGACATGACAAGAGACTCTATAGTGGCATGCGTTTTCATGTCTACATCTTCATGCCGAGCTGTGACAATTCGTTTTGCCTTTTTCGAGATCTGGCCAGACTTAATACAACGCTGTTACTTCAAATTTTTGGTAAGTTGGTGGAAGGAGATTTAATCCCGATAATTCTTACCCGAGTGCTCTGTCTAGAAAAGACGTTTGACTAGGCTCGATTTCATAGCTTCATTGAAAATTGTTTTTCCGCCCACTACACATTGCGGAAGAGCTTATTTCCCAAGATCGATTTCAAAGAAGGCATACTTCATGTGTGTCTTATCATACTTTTACTTCGTCATGTTATCAAATCTTGGGAAAATTGTGGTTGCATGAATTACAACAGCAAAACTGGCAAAAAACGATACAATACATATAATATTAAAGGGATGCAAAAACTCCGGTAGATTGGAATACTTGCATAACAATCAGTCAATAACACTATCACGTTTGAAAAACAACAACAACAAAATAAATTCAATCCGCAGGAAAGAACCACGACAAACAAATCAGTAACAAACGAAATGTGAACGCAGACTTTCAGAGTAAAGGACTGGCTGTAGCACTTGGCTGATACAGCCGTGGGCAACCTTTGGAGTTTAAGTTACCTTCAACTAAATACTTCCACCTCCCCTGTTTGCGTAATGCCTTGACGTCCTCTTCGTGGATATTTTCTTTAACAATTCGAGTGCCAACTGTCCAGAAAAGAAGTCCTGATATAAACATTTTTCAAATATTTTTTCGCTCCTTTGACCTTGTTATCAAATTGTGTATTTTAACACCTTGTACAGTGAATAAAAACTCAAGAATTAATAGGACTAGAAGGAAGCATCCCTAACTAAATCGAATCAATATGATTGCTTATTCAATTATTTTCCTTCAATAATGCTTGATCTTGACAGATGCATGTATCCAAAATACTGAAAGAACCTTTGCACCAATCATGGAAATAAACTTCAGAAGATCGCGGGGATCTAATGAATTTACTGTTTCAAATACGTAATGCCACCCTACAAAATGTATGAAGAAGTAAAAAAATTAGCACTGTTTCACAATTCGAGGCAGTAATGGCAGATTAAAAAAACAGACTGTTTTTTTAGTTAAGTCTGGGTCATTGGGCTGGTAAATTTTGCCGAGGTTCTCTGAAGTGTTTTATAGCTTGTTTGCTTCCTCTTGGACTCGTTTGATGTTCCTTCCATCTCTTCTAGTCTATATTTGGCCTCTATACCAACAAGTATTTTTGCTTTGTTAAACTCAATGAGAGACACACAGGTAAAGTTTCACTGTTTCACGAAACATTAAATACTGCATGGCTACGGTAGTTGAATGTTGCGAAATTTTAATATTTGTAATACAGTAATGTATATGAAATAGTAGTGAAAATGAAGTGAGCAGAAATTTTCTCAATACTCGAGAATCAGAAACAGAATTTTTAGATTACAATATAATTAATCGTTTCAATTATGAGTTTTTTAAAGTTAATAGAAGACGAACAAGTCATGTAGAAAATATGAAAAATGTGGTCTGGAATGAATCGACTGCAATTTTACAGATCATTCAACTTTATGCAGGAAAATGAATGCACATCATATGTTATCTACGTCATAAACCATTTTAAGCGTCAAAAACAGTTTTCGTTCCTGCCGCTACCACTAAAGTTCTGTGTCCCGTTAAGTGCTGTCATCTCTGCCACGCATCCACGAGTACACGCGTGTTTTTAAATAAATCTCATTTTTCTATCCATTTCCTCTGATCATTATTTGTCCATCATTGTAGATGTTAAAGGGTTTTTACAGGAACAATAAGTTTAGTATATTGTTATATAAAACAATAGAGAGATATGTGTTTGGACTGTGAATTAATTCCTCGTTTCACTGCAGCGGCAACGTAAGTGACGTCTAAGCTGCACGAATAATGACACAAAAGTATCAGGATCATCATTATTCGTCCATTCGTTCCTCATAATTACACAGAATATACGTTGCACAAAAATTACTTTCATCAAATGCAAAGACTGTGAAATGAAGAAATTCCAAGCATTTTTTCCTGATATTCAAACATTTTGACTAGAAATTAAACAAAGAGCTCTAAGATATATACTTATGACGTTTTGACTTCGAATGTTCTTATCAAAATTTAGCAAGATAGAATACATAAGAAATGCATAATAAAATAAACTAGGACACACTCTTGCAAATAAAAGATTAACATAACGAAAAAAAACACCTAAACTAATCGCAGGAGGTAAGCAGATTGCGTATTATTTGAAACAGATGTGTCTTTTAAAATAAACGCATTTTGCAAAATGCGAAAATCAAAAATACTAGACGCTGTTGCGATTGCTTTCATGTATTTTAATATACTGAGATCGCACTTCTCTGTATGAATGCTTACAACAGAATAAAATGGTTTAGAAAGGGAACGGCTGGTAAAGAAACTTGTTCCAGCCCGCTTTGCCACAAGAACAGCGAGTACACTGAACGCAAAACACACATATTTAGACGCAAAATGTGCGCAACTACATATGTTTGTAAATGACTGAAGAGAGCATATTTTTAGAAAGATTATCTGAATAACTGAGAATCGTTTGTAGATTATATTTGTTTACAAGAAAAAATTAAAATTTAAATGGGTAAATTAATTAGATAAAAGGACGGTAATTTTTATTTTTTTGTTTTTCGGTGTGGGGTCTGAAATAAGGCAATGTGACATATCGTTTTCTTTATGAACCGTAACTCAAGGACAATTACAAATTTTGATTGGGAACATTCCTAGTAAACGATTGGGTTAGTTCTATTCGAAAATCATTTGCAGAAAAATAGATTTTTAATACACAAATTGGCCATGCAAAGTACAAAAATTAGAATGAATATTGTAGGTTCTGGATAACAAGGTTCTAATGCGATCATTCTAAAACGAAAAGAGAAAAAACTAAAAACACCTTTACAGATATTTGTCTAAGTAAGTTTACGGAATACTAAGACAGGAAAACTATTGCGACATCGTGAAATTTAGGAGTTTAAAACACCAAGGAATTATTGCACTCTAGTTCCATAGTAAGTATTATGTTTGGGTGTTGGGAATTTAGGTACTGTATAAACAATGTACACTGAGCTTTGTCACAAAATAACAGGAAGGTATTTTCCATGTAACATTAAAATTAATAGGACACAGGCGTCACCATTGTTTTTTCGTGGAAGTACATGAAAGTCCAAGTAGAAACCCTATTCCTATCCCTTCAAGCTGTTGATAGAAATTGTTATCGAATAGAAAAAAATTGAAACGGAGAAATAGAACAATGTTTCAAAACCGAAAAGTAGAATCCTGAGACCAGGTTAGCTTTGTTAAATAAATAATTTAGGCATATTTCCATAGTTTTTGTCATGAGTATATTGGTAAAGAAATGTTCGACATCGAATGAGGCCATAAATAGCGTTTCTCTATCTCCCACGCAATGAACTGGTTCAGTAAAAGAAATGTAATTTTGATAAGTATAAATATTGTTAGTGAAGGTAGCCAGACTAATTACTAGAAATTTATCAAAGTCCTAGCTGAATGTGCAGTTTGGGGTAAAAAATATCTGAGAAGTAATATGTTGCAAAATTATTGCTTATGAATTTTCCGTCATTTACAAACATAGTTACGCATACTGTGCGTCTAAATATTATATTTGGGCTCTACGAGGTGCCTTCAAGTTATGGCACCTTCGATGTGTTTTTTCAGGACTGGAAACGGAAAGAAAAATGAGATTTGTTTAAAACCACACGTGGACTCATTGTGGATGCGTGGCAAAAATGGCAGCACTTAACGACGCACAAAACTTTACCCGCAGTGGCAAGAGTGACAACTGTTTTTGATACTTAAAATGGTGCATGTTGTCTGTCTGCGCTCCCATTGAATTTCGATTGAAGATTGAAAAATAAAATCCATGTCTCATCCATTGTCACAATCGTTGAAAAGAAAGACCCATCCATGCCGTCATCACACAACATTGTCTGAGAACATAACACACGTGCAACCTCGTGGTCTTCTGTCAATATTCGTGACACCCACCTGGAGGACACTTTTCTCATTTTCAAGTATTCATGTAGGATTCAATGCAGAGATCACACATATATGATAGCCTTGGAGGCGATGTGTTCCACACTCATTTGACGATCCTACAAAATAACTTTCTCCACTCGCTCGATGTCTGACCGGCAGGTGCTACGATCACGTTGTACCTTTTCTGAACTGTAGCACCTTCGAAATTACACACATCCATGAGTCAACCACGACATGTCTTACTCAACTGGCAATAAATTTCAACCGGTATCACACCACTCCAATGGTGAAAACAAATATTTTCACACTGTTCGTAAATTGAGAACGTGATCGTCCGCATCAAAATCCATCAAAAATAGTACTCTCTTTCGCCGCTGCTGCAAGAGTTCTGTGTGCCGTACACTGCTGTCATCTTTGTCACGCTTTCACAACAAGTGCACACGTATTTTAAAACAACCCATTTTTCTATCTGTTTCCAGTGAAAAGAAAAAACAGGAAGTATTGCATCTTGAATGCATCTAGTACATCCAGAGTACGCACTCGTTCGCGCGGCAGAGCCTGCTGGAAAGAGTTTCAGTACCAATCACTTCCTTGTTAACTTTCTCATTCTGGTATACGTATTCTTGCAGAGAATTACAATCTGCTTGTTAAATTAAAAGATTGTGAATAATCGCTACACCGACTAATATTTTAAATCTATGCATTTAGAAAATATATTCAGTTTAAGAGACAAACCTATTTTAAATGATATACAATGTAGTTACCCAGTGCTATTAAGTGTTTTTGTGGTTATTATTTCATTTGGTTAAAACTTTCTTTGTTTAATTCAAAGTTTGCTGCTAATGTATTTTATCGTTGAAATTTTTTAAAGTGATCATGAATGTCAAAATGTTAAAAGTAAATGTTTTTAGGGTTCTTTGTTTAATTTTCTTGCTAATAAATTCCTAAAATTGAAAGTGATTGTCCCTGCTCTTCTAGTTTTAGTTACACTTTGTAAAAATCAAAGCATTTCAATTACTCATAATGGGATTGCGCTATTACAATACGGAAAAGTCTTTTCAATGGAAAAATTGGCTAGTTTATATCTGCCCTTCAAGATTACCAGAGTCATCCCAACAACTTGAAATTCAAATACATTATTTGCCACTTAATGTAGTTGCAGAAGATTTAATTTTTTTAAATCGTTTACTGACGCAGAAACGCCACAAACATTCTCATGTGTGAACTCGAATTATTGAGAAGAGTATTTAGCTTATAACTGATCTAAAAATGTTTTTCCTGATGTTATTTATGCTCCTGCTTAATGATTCCTTGACGCCATTCTAGTAAAATAAAATATACGGGGTATCCATGAGCTCTCTTGAGAATTTGAAAATTTTATTCCAGGAGTAAAGAACAGATACGCATATGAAAATTATGGGTAAATGAGAATTCAGTATTCTATTTTTCATTTTATTGACCACATCTCCGTACAGATACCATCTGATGCATGAAACACATCGTAGCCTTAAAGCTCACCAATGGCATCAATAATATAGGTAATAATAGGTTAGTAATATCCTCTATTGAGACACAATATCTTTAATATAACTGCATAGATAAAATTCAAGGGTAGTGATAACTAGCGAACGATGGGGCCAAGAATTGGCCCATTCGTTCTAATCCACAGATCTGGAAATTTTCGATTGAGGGAACCACAAGCATGCAGTCCCCAATACAGTGGTGCTCAAGTAATCAGGGAAATGATGGCAAGTTGGTCACTTATTTGTCGTATGACACATTTTGGTCAAAGGGTCAATGTAAACATTTACAACAATTGATGTATCGTTGAAGAAAAATGGAGTTATTATTTTCTTACACATAATCTCATACCATACATTCACATTTGGGCCCTTAGATGCAATCTTTGTAAAACCGTTGATAACCTCTGAGTACCAAAGGACTAATATAATTATGATATCTCGTGAATTGTTATAGTATAAAATTTATGAAATTGTAAATAGACTTTATGGATACCTTATGATTTCTATAATCATTCCAGAAAAGCATTCGCTCTATTACATTTTTTAAACATCTCAGAGCGAAATATCGAATGTAGAATAGTTGCATGCGAGCTCGATACCTATTTTCCCTCAAGGCTAATACAAGGTCTGACCAACAGCTCAAACAACTTGATCTCACGGGAGAATTTTGTACAAGAAACTGAAATACATAATGGACAATATTCGAACGAGTTGTTTTTATCCCAATGCGTTTGTAACGATTAACTGCATCGCTGAAACACTATAATCTGATCTAAATAATTTATCTCTCTACCGAGAGACTATTTTTGTTTAGGAAGTCATGCAAACTGTGCATTCCTGCTTAAATTTTGCAATGTCAGACACTCGTTGTTGACTTTTTAAAAAAAGCTGTGAACTTTTGAATGATACTAGAGTTGACAAAACCTAAAATATTCGTCCCAAGTTTTTCAGTGATAGATGTGCAAATACCGAATACTAGCAATTCATTCTGCGCTACGTGATTAAACAACACTACTTGTTCTTTTATTCTATTCCTGTTACGGATTTATTTGCCTAATGAGTTAACATAATTTGAACGAGTTGAACGATTACAATTCAGAAATAAATTTACCTGATACGCTTTTTTTAATTGCAGAATTGCATATTTGACTGTAATGAGAAATACGTCCATGAATGCGTTTCGTAATCTACTCGGAATGCAACTTTACAGTAAGCTTTCCAAAATATATGTGACTACAATTCTGTAGGAGAGGTTCAATTTTTCTGCACATTGTGAGTAAATATTAATGTCGCCCTCGCCTTTGATCCGACACCTGATCCCCTCAGAGACATGTTGGAAGCCGAAATTTTCTGTTTACAGTCTCATTCCTAAACACACAGGACGAAACTACGGTATAAATTCGTGCAGGTTGTTTAAATTTTTAATTACCTGTTAATAGATTCATAATGCGTATTAACACAGAATTGTATTACATGATTATATACAAAGCAGATCAATCTGTGTATTCGTTTCTAAATTAATTGTTGACCTTTATGAATAAATCCTGTCATGACATCAACCCTTTTAGCTGAAGTTCGAGGTACAAAATTTTTTATCAATCGTATAAAACGATATGTGAGAGGATATCAGAATGTAGAACAGTGAGATTTAAGAACTGATGAAAATCAAAAACAAATTAAGCATAATGTGTGTGAGGTTACACACTATTGTGTATTTGGAATATTATACACAATAAATTGTGTCTGAAATGTTTATGTTTTAGAAAGTCAATGTCGGTATTTGGAATTTGGCCGCTAACTAAATTTTCTGCATAAATGGGTTTCAGAACAAATCCTAAGTTTAAACGCATCGTTGTTAGTGATCAACCAGAGCTCGTTTGGTTGTTACTTTGTTTAGAGAGCCATGTGTTCGGATTGCGAATTAACTCTTCATTTTAACGCAGTGGCAATATAAGGGACACTTGGGCTACACTAGCATTGCCACAGAAGTATCAGATGAAAAATTAATTCAAGCATATAGACGTAAATCAGGAAAAATAAGTAATTCTAAAATCGTTCCAAGCGGTCTTTAATGATATTGAACTTGCTGGTACAGCTCATGTTGTCTAGCACTAGGGATAGTCTTTTGAGTTTTTGACATTCGATACTTGCATTGAACCTGTGACCTAAAGTATCATACTAAAGTCTAGATGAATAAAAAGTTTGAAGTTAATTTAGCCGTCTGTTCGGCTGAACGCAAGTCATTCGTTCCTGTGAATATTCGTAGAAGTACTCGTAAATCATATTTATTTTAGAATTCAATAAATGCATTCTTGTGATAAGCGTTCAGTAACTGAGAGATTTTTTCCATAGCTATTTTTTCATTAAGAACCCTATACCTGTAATGTTTCTAGATAAGATTGTTCCAGAACTACATGATCAATTAGTTTTCGTAGTGTCCAGCCCTAAAATCTCAAAATACTGTTGCTTTAAATCTCTCATCGCCTTATCCAACGTGGCCTAAAAAGAATTTATTGCAAACGGTCTCTAAGTAGGAATTCCTACAGTTTAACAGGCAAATTCAGAACGGACGCTGAACACATATCTATTTGATTAGCTAATCGTAAACTGATCCGTACACTTTATTGTGATGTTATTCTTTCTCCCGTGATGTTTTTTTAAACACGGCAGCTTCTAAAGTGAAATGAAAATACTTGTTACCATACACTGGATTCCAACACACTTTGTCATGATAGTAATGATACATTCATAGGTTTGCATACTCCAGGCGATGTATGATGTATATGCATTAGGTGTGTGTATCATACGCAAGGTTTCAAGTGTGGAGCGGCGCCGGGCCACCGACTCACAAAAATAAACAATTAACCTAGATACAAGCTGAAGAGCAGAGAAAACATAAACAGTAGAGTTTGAGAAAGGTAGCAGTGTATGGTTTCGTGGCTAAAGAAAGTGTTAAACATGAGCAAAATTTCTTGCTAGAGTCCTTGTGATTCTCAAGAATTACGTAGTTGTGTAACTCTCAAGTTAATTGAAGAGTGGGTGGAGCATATAACAGACGTTTAGAAACTTATTTAGGACGGTAGGACAAATAGGGAGATTAAAAAATAGAAAAGATACGTGGGCGAAGCAAAGCTCATGTAAACACGGTAGGAAGGATAAATGTGGGAGATTTGAGAACTAGACCTCGACAACAATGTAAGCTATTGTAGCTAGAGTGACATCTAAGACCTAGGGCATAGGTATGGGTTTAGGGGTATGAGTGAAGTAGGTGTAGAAATGATTAAAGTGAAATTGAATAAATCATCACACCGACGAAAGACAGTAGATTTTACACCAAACAGTTTGATCATAAAGACACCAATCGCGCACATGCGCTTCAATTATACAAATATATTTTGATCACGTGCTCACACCTTGATAGCTCACTAGCATTTCAGTCAAGCAAACATGTACAACAAACATACATACGTAGGCGTAGAGTAAAAAAGGATATGGAATTAGTACTTTACAGAATAGCAAAGCTCCTTTCCCATTTTTGTCATGACTACATATTTTCGAGCGTGTTCACAGGGCCAGTTTATCAACTCGAATTGTTGTACTATTCCTTCACTGAGTTCTACTGAGCAACACAAAACTCCTGTTTCTAGCCAGTTTCCTCCAATCAGTTGTAATTTTACATAACAAAACCTTTTTTATAAACTGGTACATAGCACCGACTGGATGAAACTCGAATTAGTTCTTTTCATTTGAATTTCCTGAGGCAATCAGCGTAGTGTTGACAGTACTCAAAAGTGTCACAAAACAGCAGAACAGCTACAACGACGGCTACAACGCTACGATGCCACTGCTACTCCATTCTTTTGTTTTTCTCCACATCACCAGTAATAGAATGGCTCAAACTTTTTTATTAGGCTGTACCACGCTACAATACGCTTACCTTGCGTAAAATATGTGCTGTCACAAGTTGCTGTCATTTGCAGATATTAACTGGTTTCGAAAATTTTAGAGCAAAGTGGCAAAGTAGAGCCAAGTAAGAGTTTCATTGATTCGCTGATATATTTCATATCATAAGCTGACTGAAATGGAGTGAAAAAAGAGTAGAGTGGGATTATAAAGTATAATGATGATCGAGGTAAAGAAATTTTTTTATAAAATGTGAGGTTTGTACAGATCTAGAAACCTTGTATACCTGAAGTAACTCAATGTAAAATATAGCATTACGAAGAACCACATCACTGTTGGCAGTCTATGAAGATGGCGAATTTATGTGATGGATTAGTTGATGCTACAATACACTAACAGATAATTGTTGAAAGAATAATTAGCAAATAATTGTAAGCTTCATAACATGTTTGCATTTGTTGACAAAGATGAACCGAAGAGTTAACGAGTTATGAAAAATTGTAGTCACTTATTGATGAGGTTTGAATTCTGAAACTTTAAGTAAGCTTAACAAAATTTCTGAAATTTGTTTCTGGAACTACAGATTCTTATCTGGATTTGGTATTTTTAGTATGTACAGATCGAATCAAAGTCTTAGATGTACCTTCTTATCTCTAAACAACAGATGAATTCATTTGCTACGTGAATACGTTTATACTGAGAAATGCAAGTTAATTTCACAATCAACAGAACCATTCAGAGCACCAGCAAAACTTGTAGGCAATTTAATTTCCTTACTCAAAATGATAGGAAGTAGAACGATGATTTCTGTAAAACGTCATAAGCAAATGAATCAGTTTATTTATGGCATGCAACATTTTCATTGCCATTCAGTCTTCACTCTCTTAAAATGTAATCGAAATGAAATATCTTGTATCCCCTTCTTAAAATACATTACGTTGGTTTTTTTTTAAATACAAAGTAGTTGAAAGCAAGATTACTTTGTTCCATTTTGTTATAAAACCAACAAAAAACTCAATCGGTTAAATTCATTTTTTTATTTTGATGTTCAGAGATTTCATCCATTCTGAGTGTCATTGTCAGATCAGATAAATGAAAGGATTCCATTTGTTCCAGTAAAACGAAATAACTCATAAAATTAGTTCCATTTTGTGGTCTCTGATTTTAGTACTGGCACACTAGATTTGCCTACAAAATGTATCTCGGACCACGTGGGATGTTCATGGCAACTTCCATAAGATTTTCTACCACAGGCGTCTGTAAACAGTTCTGCTCTCGACGAGCACCTAGTTGAAAAAAATAGTCTTATTGTAATTCATTTGAGCTGGAAAAATTTTCATGGCAAAAGGACCATGCTGAGAGCAAAACATGTTTGTCCAGTGCTGCAATACACGCTTCCTCACGAGCAGCAAAATAAGTTCATCTATTTTAGGCACTTCAAATGTGCAGATCGCTATATGAAGCAAACGTTGAATCCCCCAAAATTAATCATGCTGATAAAAGAGTGCGACCTGGTAGGTGTAGAAGATTAGCTTTATTGCTCTTATGGTCTTTCCTGATTTTTAATATAACACATAAACGTGTTAATTGCTAACAAAAGTTTTGTTATGGGAACAATAAAAAATAGTTAATGTCTCGTAAATTATACATCACTGTATGACCAGGAAAACGAGTTACAGTCAAAGCCACATACACTCAGACCACACACTCACGAGAAGAAATATAATGTAGAATTCTCGCTCACTGGATTGTTTTACCAGAAATTTCATTCCAACCAATTTTCTGCATGCAATTTCGTTCTGGTTGAGTGGTCATCGAGTACGTGTCGAATTCTATATTGTAATTCTCTAAACTGTTACTGTGATTATAAATGAATCTCAGGCTTTAATTCAAGCTTTGAAAGTATTTTAAAAATAGTTTATCATCCTGCCTTTTCTTAGTAATAATGAAGGATCTGCCAGATATTTTATTTCGGATCTTTGATTCGATAGGTACGCACTAATTTAGGTCCTGTGTACCATGTATAGAGGACGTTGCAGGCAAAGTGTCTTCTAGCGTGAACAATTATTAAATAAAATTCTAAGAAAAAATAGTCAAGCAACTGAAATCATTTTTATTTTTATTTCTCTTATTTAGAGGGTAGCATTACAGATTATCTATATAATATTCTGCTTGTTCCTTACTTAGTTAGTTACTACTCTACGCTTTCGTCCAATTTGCAGTATCATAGCTACCGACTTCCTCATTGAAATATTAAAAGATGGTCTTCAAATGCATTGATATGTTTGACATTTTATAGAAACTTCCCTTAATTGTTAAGACATATATTTAATCAGAGATCCGTATCTTACATACAAATCGGTCATAAGTGTCGGTAGTATCAGTGACTTTTCTTCATGTTTAAGTAATACTTGCGCCGATTGTAGCCTTAGAACTACACAATGGAGCGAACATTGGAAGCTGTTCGCGATAAAATGAGACTACAGGCAGAGAAGAAGGAATGAGCTACGGCAGGAAATCCTTGAGAGGGAGAGGCAACGTCAGCAAGTGAGGCGAGCTGCAATGAACGATGTACAACGTGAAGAGCACCTTCAGCGAGACAGTCAACGAAAGCAAGTCATGCGTGGAAATATGGACGAGGAGCAGCAATCACAGTACCGCGAACAGCAAAAAATTAGCTGCATTTTATGGGTTGTTCTGTCCAAAACACTAATTCTTTGTGCCATCCAGAAAAGAATCAGTTGTATCAAGACATATTTGATGATTAAATACATTTCTCATCATGTAATCAGAGATCTGTATCTTATATACAAATCTGTCATAAGTCCTGATATTATCAGTGACTTTTCTTCATGATTAGATGACCCAACTGAGGCAGAGTGTTATCCTCTTGAGTTTCTTAATTCACTGACACCATCAGGAATGCCTCCTCATAAAATATGCTTGAAGCCTGGCTCAATAGTAATGCTTCTTCGAAACATTTCTATTCAGAATGAACTCTGTAATGGAACAAGACTTGAACTGGTGGCCATGCACCAATATTCAATTGAGGCTTTGTTTATTAGCGGTTCACTAAATGGAAGACGTGTCCTTATTCCCAGGATATAGCTGGCACCAAGTGACCCTAGCTTGCCATTCACATTAGAGAGAACGCAGTTTCCTCTTCGTTTGTCATACGCCATGACTATCAACAAGTCACAGGGGCAAACATTCATGAAGGTTGGATTATTCCTACGTCAGCCACATTTTCAGCCACGTGGCCTTTTCAAGAGCATGCAAACTCTCAGATGTGAGAGTTAAGGTAATAGACACTAATAAACAGGAAAAGAGAAGAGACGAATTTTAACAAAGAATATTGTCTGCCAAGAGGTGCTGGAATGAAGGAGTATATTAAAAATTGTTGATTACAATGGGATTTTACTTTTTGTATTGAACTATGTAGCACAATATTACTTTCTGAGTATTTATTTGGGCATATTATTTATCTCATATTTGTCAGTTCTAAATTTAAAATAAAATGGACACTATTTTCATAGAAACATTAATAAACACATATTTGCTGCGTTTTATGGGTTTTCCTGTTCAAAACACTAATTATTTGCGCTATCCAGAGAGGTATCAGTTTTTATCAAAACATATTTGTTGATGAAATATATTTCTCATCCCGTAGAAATTCCACGGGTCTTGCTAGTATTTATAATTTTTATAGACGATTCATATACATTACATTATTTCGATCTTTACGATTGTTAACGATAACGATGAGCCTAATGGTTTCAAACACCTATTCGTGCACGAGATGCGATACTGTGGTACACTCATTGGAAATCAGCTTCAAGTGATAAGTGACATTACTCGAGGCAATGCTACTTTTTAAAATTCCATCCGCCTAAATATCCTTCAGCTACTAAGATATCTTTACTAGGGAATATAAAATAGAATTTTGCAGTCTCATCTAGCGTAAGGGCAGTCCCCGAAGATGCAAACCAAAAGGGGAAAAGCGCACACTAAGTTCATATATTTACTAACAAAAAAATACATAAATAACCCTAATTCCAACTGTAATGGCTAACAAGAAGAAAAGTATTAAACGTCGGCACTGAAGAAACATGAAAGTCGACATTCTGAATCCTTAACTCGACTCAGGATTGTAGAGGTCAGAACAAAAGCAGTTGCAGTAGTACGTCACGTCACAAGTGGTGGTCCAGTCCTGCCCAGGCTTCAAAGCGTGCTTGGTCATGACATCTGAGCAGGCCCATCAGGGCACCTGCAGTATAACAAAGAGTCATCCATTTTATCAGGCTGGTTACACGTGCGAGTACTTTTACCGTCATGAACGAGGACATGACGGCCTGAAGCAGTGAACACAAAAATTGCACAACGCAGTTAATTCCTTTTAGAACAATAACGTTCATATAAGAACGAACACTACGCGAACCACTAGGCAACAAACCAAGAAAGTACGACCCCAAGTATTTACCATGAGAAAAAAAACTATCTTTTCACTTCAGGAGTCAAACTTGAATGGATTTCCAATTGACTAAACAAAATTTACGATGTATCTGCGGTGTAATTTTAACTCTAGTCACGATTAAAAAATTAACACATACCGATGACTCAACAATCTGAAATTCATGCTTCAAACCAGAGAGAGAGAGCAAACAGCTTCTGGTTATCGAAGAGCGTTTGAGACGAGCTGTCTATTCAGCAAATTTAATTTCAAGGACTTTAATTTCATAAATACAACAGAGGTATTTAATGGCATATCATAGTTCCTAAACATCTAGTCTAACGAAATTTGTATCTGATTTCAAAACTTTGAGTTTTCTCCTATTCTGATAATAAAATCAAATAAGTAAGATGACACCATATAAAAGTTATGATTTCCTAGCATAAATGTTCCTAATACACCGTGACGAGTTCGGTAAAGTTGTTAAGGCACCAGCTTGTTGACGAAGAAATATTGAACCATTTTTATTTCAAAATCTACTACATAATCGATTATTAGGAGTGAATGATAATGCACAATGAATATATGTTTTGTTTAATTACTTTTTTAACATTCAAACTCTTTTCACAACTAACTATGGGTACGTAATATAATCAATAAACTATTCAACCCTAATCGCATGTCTCATAAAGAATTTAAGGCTGTTCAGGTATTTTACCGAATAAATCTCTACAAGAAATTTATATTATTTCTTGTTTTTCATTTATGAAACAATAGCTTCATTTTTTGATAGGCAATTACATAGCTGGATTCGATGACGAAAAATTTGACCTCGAAAACTGATGTATTTAGCGCGATAACCGAAAATTCATAACTGTCGATAAATTTATCGACCCATAAGATGAGAACTGATTAATCCTAAACGGCAATGTTGGTGACAACGATATTGAAATATGAAGTGACAAATTGGTATACATCAATTATTATTTTTTACCTTATCTCAAAAAACGTAAAAAAAAATTCCTGAAAAACTTGGAGCCGAAAAAAACTGACGTAAACGTTTTAATTCAAGCATCATCCCGCCTCTAATGGAAAAATGCTTATGTGCCCCTTCGTATCACGTTAAATGATTCATGTGAGATGGAGATCCTCTTGGCCCTGGTAAATAGTATCCATAGCATGGGAGAAGATAGAACAAGCACTCCACCACGGCGTAGCTCAACAACGTTGCTGTATCTTAAAATGCTTCATTGTCTCAATAATTAAATCTCAAACAAAAACTGGCGGGGAGTCTACAATTAGAAGGCTACGCCGTGGGAGTCTGGCATGTCCGTGAACAGTAGGCTGGGGAGCTATAGTTTGTCGCCATCAATTCATGCACTGCTGTTAGACTGTTCTAGTACATTGGTATTATGATCAATGTTTATATTGATAAATAGTGAGTTATAAACATCGACAAATCAATCCGAAATGCTGATTCAATAGCATAATTTATTTTGCTCAAAATTTTGGCGCGTTTTTGATCGCAGCGTATATATAAAATACATTGTTAATTCATTAGAAATGCCGAAACAGAAACAGTGTCACGCATTTTGGAGTTCCTTGGAATAATAATGATAAATATATTCCTGATTTCATTTATGCCTTCACGGAAGAAGCAAGGGAGGCCAGTTTTAGCTCTTTGTTTGACTCATAGAATTTATTAAGCATGAGTTGCTAACATCCCTCTCATATTGACAGCTTGAAAGTTTCAAGATTATTTTTATTTTTTCAATATTAGTTGATTAGTTCCTTATTCGTAGTTGTTTATGACGTTAGATTAGAATAATCGATACAGATCTAAGTATTTCAAAATTTCATAATACGAACGGAATTTTTTATTTTAGTTCCAGGAAATAAACGACCGCAGTAATAAATTATTGTTTACTGGAAATAACTAGTTTATTAAAGGACATCTTGTAAGATTTGATTAGGAGTGCTTGCATTGATTTAGAGTGACCAGCGACCTTACATCTGAATAGACAAAATAGTACAATATTATGTAAATAAAAAACTGAATCTTGAAATATGTATGCCTTCCATGATTTTGAACCCTGTCACATCATCCAATGCTCCAGTCCGATGCTTACCCTGTTACAAGTTTCCGATCTACTTGAGCCCAGGTCAGAAAAGGAGCAACAGCGGAGGTAAACAAGCAAATGGCGTCTTAGAGAAAGACTCATAATTGTACCGAAAAAAAAATAGTTTTGAAAATAAATATCTTACGTGGAGTACAATTTTGTCTTGAGGTGTTACGCATATCCAAAATGGATGTCCCTTAGCAAACCACCAGCAGTCATTTACCAAGCAGTTAAGCAAAGTGGTTTTTCTTGCAAATGGTCAGAGCTAATGCTAGACCTTCAGGCTGCGAGCAAAATGGAATTTATACTATTAAAGTTTTAGAGCTTCTCCACGTGGTAAACATCACGACTTACAGTTGCGTATCAAGCAGATATCTATACTCGTACTAGGCGTATGGGGTTATGAACTATGGCTTTATATGATTTCGACTCTAAATGTGAATTAATTATCCACTTGGGGATAAGGATCCATTAAGATAGCCGAATTTAACTTCCAAGAAGCTAAAAAATTCGACCAATATTAACACCTTTCCTGCGAAGTGATCCACAAGTGGGTCACTCAGGTTAGGTTCTGTAATTTTTTCAAAGCTTTCGAGGGACTATGTGTACAAAGTAAAGATTTGCACCGGCTAGGCAATCTCAGGAAACGTGTTAAATAAATGAACAAATTAATGAAATGTGACTAAGTACCCAACCTACGCTGATAACTGAAATGAACACCAAAGTAACAATTAAAGTATTAGTTTACTTCGGAATGACTACATATTAATCACTTAACATGAAGAAATGTAGGGGATCAATGAAAGCGTTGGCTAGGACTGAAGGTCCTTCCTACGTTCAAAACTTAAAGACAAGTTAAATTTTGAAATAAATAATGCTAAACATATTAAATTGACTGAACGAATAAATTTTTTGAAATAGAACCATATTTTACAGGTATGCGTTTTTATCATAATCTTGAATAGTGTTTTCAAGTCTAGCGTTCGTGGAGCCTTCAAAAAAAACTTAGGTCGTCCACTTTTATGTGGCTTCAAAGTTCAGAATTAAAGTGAGATCGTCGGCCCCACAGATGAAGTTTTTCACACCTGTGAGAGTTCGTCTCCTCTGTGAGACGTTGAAGCAAAAAGTTTGTGAAGGACATTGGAAGCCTAACTCCATTAAAAATTTGACGTTACATCTGGATTGTAGTACCATCGCAGTTCTTCAAGGTCCTCTTTTTACAAAGAAAAGAAAAATGTTAACTTACACGACCAACAGTAGTTTGAAAAAGTATTATTGATGCTAAAAAAGTTAATTTAAAAATATGCTTCACGTTAGATTATATCAGTGCAAAAAAGCCTTGAACAAATAAAATTTTAATATATTTAAATAAAGACCAGTAAAACCCTAAACAATATAACCTAAACTTTCAGATGGGAATGATGAATTTCATTTCGGCAGTTTGACCAAAAATTTGTTCGTATCACAATATTAGTATTATTCATGGCATTAAGTAGCACATGCTTCGTTTGCTTCCATGGGTAAAACAGCTTCCAAGCGTCTCTCCTACAAGAAAAATTTTTTTGCATGCCCAGTTTGAGATTGAATGCGTAGGTCAAGAAAAACGTTCAACTGTTTAATAACTCTTCCTCGTGTTCCTTACATTCAATATCGTGACAAAATTGTAGCACTGTAGTACATGGACAAACTCAGTGAAACCGCTATAAGTGTATGTGAATGATCTGTAGTGTTGAAGCCCATTCGCTGAATTAACACGTTTGTTGCGATTGCCTGATTGGTGTAAAACTTCACTTTGTACTCATAGTCACTAGAAGGATCTGAAAAAATTACAGAACCTAACCTAAGTGACCCACCGGTGGATCACATCGCAACAAACGTGTTAAGCTTAACCCTTTAGCGACTAAAAAGACAATTCGGTCGTCTTTCACGGTCTTTGGGAGAATTGTTCTAATAATTAAACAGTGAGCAATATGAGGTTTCTACTAGGTTTGAACGCGGCGGCATGTTACAGCGTCGTTCTTTTGGCTGCCTGGCTCTCAGCGTGCTTCATTGCATCAGTGTACAGACGGTCTTTGTGAGCTTAGACGTAGAAACTAAAAAAACAAATTGGTCGCTAAAGGGTTAACTGCCAATACAAAAATTGATGCTCCAGCATAGGTGACGTTATTGCAATAATTTAACGAGATAACGGTATCGCATAATCTGTTGTCGGATATTTTTTATCATGTATTATCGATTCATCGTTATTAGAATGTAGAATAGAATAGAATGAGGCAATAGGAACGAACCTTTAGCCCATTCTTGGGTCGGATAATTACTTCGATAATTATTCGGTTGTTTTACCCAAGTCCCATGCCGTATTTCTATCCTCGTCAACCATGGCGGCAGTGGGATTCGAACCCGGGTCTTCCCGCTAAAAGCAGATTCGCTCACCAGTCGACCAAGCTGGTGATAGTCGACCAAGCTGGTGATTGACGATATTGACGATACTTTTGGTTTTAAACTAACGATAATCAATAATTTCTGGTTTTATTTCCAGCTTAGCATTAGAGTTAGCTGCGCATGATATGGAGGCAGAAATAAATTACCTCGAGCTGGGAATCGAACGTATGTTGAACGGAGTACCAAATGGCCAGTCTTGATGTCTTCTCAAAACGTTAGCTCAGCTTCAGTCTTTCTCATCATCTGTTGGAGCAGATGTCACGTGGTGTTGTTCTTGTGAGCTACTGATTTTTGTGTTCTTTGATAATTTTTCCCCATGTTCCTATTCTTGTTTTACCTTTCGCACGACACAACGATGCCGATCAGCAGCGCGGTGGAACGCTTGTTTTTCCTTGGCAAGGATATCATCAGGGCTAAGAAGAGCTCCCTATCAGATGAAAACTTCGACATCTGACATGCTGCAGAACCTGGTCTAGACTGTATTTATACAATTTAGGTATTAGTGTTCTAATATAGAAAAAAATAACGATTTAAATTTATCAATGTTTCTATTCAAAATATCTAGATGGTTATTGCCAGAATCCAAATTTTGGAATTATCGATTCAATCGATTGTAGCCTTATTTGGCGATAAATTTAACGCTATTTATCGGACTTTGGTTGTAACCGACATGGTTATTGTGATGCATTTTCTTTCTTTCTAGCGCCTACCACTGTGCTTTATTAAATAGTAACAATAATAATTTTAGCTGCAATAATCGTCTCGCGACCAGCTTTTTCATGGTAAAAAAATTGATTGCCTATAATTTGATGAGACACATATCTAAGAACATTATGTAATCACAAGTTGAAAAAATCAATCGTTGCAACAAATTTGAGAGGCGACATATAGCGTATCTCCAGTTGATCACATGGGAAAACCAAATGAAAGGAGATATATCTGTTGACTTGGACGAATGAGCTAATTAACATGGGTAAAATACATAACTTTCATATTCAACCTAAATAAACTACACGCAGCAAATGCATGTCGTAATAAAACAAACTATTCTGTTCAAAGGGAACAACTACAATGTAGTAAATTCGAAGTTACCATCTTTATTTTCAGCACAAAAGGGGAAATTTCTCTAATTGATTGAGTATTAGAAGGTGTTAAAATAGAAAAATATTTTTTATGGAACGAAGCAGAGCAGTTTGGATTTTTGTCGTAGCCCATACTTATTTAAATATCTTGCAAAACAAGTATACTCCTCCAAAATATTCAGGGAACTTGCAGGTGCCTTGTCTCTGTGCGTGTATAGGAAGGTCACCTAAACCATCTTTCCGAATAGTTTCTTGAGAAACTCAAAATCTGTCCTAACAATTTGCACTATGTTTCCCCGATTTTTTGCGAAATTTTTCGAGGAGTTCTACATCACATAATGTTTTCTGTGGTCCCTAATTCCTTCCACCTCTTAATAATGAACTCTACAGTACTAACAGTAACATTGAGGCTACTTGAGATGTTGTAATAGTTTTTATAGTATTTGAATTTAGTAATTATTGGCTTTTTCATACAGTTTGAAAGTTTCTTGTGCTTCAACGTCATCAGAATGATAATTTATGGATGAATGACGGGTAGTTTTACTGAAAAATTAGCCCTTGCATACATGAAATGTTATATACTTCACATATATTTTATACTTCAGGAAAATAAAATTTGTTTTATTCGAAATGTATGCATTTTGGGAAGCGTTCAAATGTGTTTACCTGCAGTCAAGAACTGCCTTGAGACAAAGCTCATCAGTGGAGTGTAATATGCCCGCACGTGCGGGTGTCACACTTCTTTTTGTTTGCTTATTCTGAAGCATTTACGTATGGTAAGCAACACACTTTGCGTTTTACTGATTACAATGACTTTTTAATGTTTCTCTGTATTTTTCAGTGAGTTATATTGTAAAAATAGAGGGCTTATACACAAGTATATATAGCTTATCTGAATATTTTCGTTGGGTGCTATGGTACTAGGTTTCTTATGAAGTGTAACATGTCTCACATCATGCATCAATGGTACTTATTTTAGCTGACAACAGTAATTGTATAATAATGCACTTTTCTTACTCCACAGATGGCATCGTGGATGCCAAAATGTTTTACGGAGCAAAATCCTATCATATTACAGCGCCATGTCACACAGGAATCAGAGAATCTTCAATAGAAAATAATATTTATGAAGATATTTATGACGATAAAGAGTCATAAAATTAAATGGAGGTAGGAGAAAATGAAATAAATGAGTTTCAGGTAACTGAGTAGATGTTTCAGGTTTATTTCCAGGATAAAACAGGGAAGTGGTAGATTCATCGTTAGTAGAATGGATTTAAATTGTTTTAGAGCTTTGTATTGAGTTATGGACCTTATTAGCGAGTTATGGATTTCTATTGGCATGTTATGGGCTTCTATTAACAGTTTAAGGACTTGTATTAGCGAGTTATGAAATTTATTAGCGAATTATGGACCTTTATGACTGAGTTATGGATCATTCTAGTAAATGAAAAATGTTAACAGGGAATGAAAGTTAGTTATTTTAAGTTGGAAATAAACAATAAACTTACATAATTTATTCAAATCAAAACATCTTTAGCAAAAACATCTAATGTCGATTTTCTCACGTCTGTGAAAACAAAAATTTTGCACAGGAATTTGTTATTTTCTCTCGTATCTCCTTTTATAGTCCTATAATTTGTAGCTCTCTCTAGATCATTATTGAAAAAGGCTTTCAAGATAATTGAAGGTTCATACAGGGCAGAATATTTTCTTGTACTTGTTAGAGAAAACTTGAGTTCATCACTGCACAAGGAAAATCTGTTGGTGATAATGGACGAGACATGTTCTGCTATAGCCAAATAGTGATATATATTATAAGTGCATTTGGAATGAATCATAGACCATTTGCCTATCAATATGAACTATAAAGTTTATTTTTATAACTTTTTCACCTGTATGTCTCTATTACAATAAATGAAGAGCAATGACATTTTAACTCTCTCAACTATTGGACCAAATAGAATGCAAGGAGCACAGAAACTTTTGACTCAAAAGAAAAACCAAAAAGAAAAAGGTAGAGGATCATATGATTGGAGATACGATTTAGTTTCAAACATCACAGTGATAAAATGGTTAGATAATAAATCTGTTTAATTGGAACCTACCTTGACAGGAAGCGAAGAAGAAAGTGTAATGAAAAGATGATCATCAAAGGAGAAGGCTTGCAAGCTAATCACTTGTCCTCAAATGGTTCACTTGTACAATACATTTATAGCTGGAGTAGATGTTGCAGGCATGCTCCTATCTTTAAATGGAACAAAACTACGAAGTACAAACTGGCATATGCCAATTTGTTCTATTTCATCAAAATTGTTGTGAACAATTGTTGGTTAATTTATAGGAGATATCATTCACTTCTAGATGGAAACAAAGGTAAATACATGACACTCCTTGAGTTTCAGGAAAAAATAGCTTATGACCTTATCATGTAAAGTAGGTAAAGTAGTGTCATCAAATAAGAGCGGAAGGCCATCGACATGAACTCCTCCGGCTAAGAGATCGAACACAAGAGCAGCAGTAGCCATCCCAACTCAAGATTACTGGTATGACCACGTGACATCATTACACGGACAAGATGCAGATTATGCTTAAAACGGACCACATTCATCCAGTGTTCGAAATGTAAAATAAATTTGTGATTAAATAAAGATAGGATACTGAAATCCATCAGAATCATGGACCATTGCTCTAAGGGAATTCTTAATAAGGCTAAGTTCAGTATGACGTGGTGAAAGATAGATCTTCTGTGGATGGACTAAAGAAATGTGCATCACATCGTATCGGCCGATAGTGTGTTTTCTCTTCCGGGCCTTTTTTTGATAATGTAATAATTTCTGTTTTCGGGCTTTTCCATAGACCTGAGAAACTAGCTGTAGTACAAGACGTAAAGAAATTCCTTGAGAACACCAAAGGTATTCAACTTTTGATTAGAGTAATAAACACTTTCAAAATAAATTTCATTCAGTTATATGACTCGGTCATTCCAACAATACGTGAGACATGAATTTGTGGCTTCAGGTTGTAACCATGCAGTAACACAAATTTGGAGTTACTAGTGCCTGCATCGATAAAGAGTCTCCATTCATTAGATAAATGCTTGTTGCCTAACGCATTCATGAGACAATTTACATCAGTACAGAAACGAACATCATGTTCTTCATAGAAAGCAGCTAATTCTTCATAGCACTTACAAAAAGTAGATATTTGATACCGTCCTCAAGAAGATTCCATTATTGTAGTCTGGAGTCTAACAGTTCTGCATTCTTTTTTTGGAAGTGGAAAACCCCCATAAAATTATTCAATCTCTTTTGAATCAAGCGGATCTTCTTTTCTTCAGACTCATCCACACACATTTCATCATCATTGTTATTTTCTTCTTCAGGCGATGAATTATCTTTTGTAACTGCACCTGCTATGGTGAAACTGAGATTGGTATCTCCATATCACTGGGGACTGGTTATATACAGGGTGTAGCAACATTATTTTCTTTTTTGAAAACTCTTTTCTCGAAAAACAAGGAAAAGGAAAAAGGGATTTCTAAACTCCATTTCCTTCTTCAATGTTTCATCTCGTTGAGGATATTGATCTCTTTGGACGAACATGGTTCTTAACTTTCAAGTTGTAGAAATACAGTGATTGGATAAAATTCGTCTCAATGTCTTTCGCATGTTGATCGGTAGTAATAATGGGATGAAAAAAACATTTGCTGAAATACGTGAACGAGACTATAAGCGAGGCGAGCGAGCTTTAGTTTTAGCTGATGCTATGGTTATTTTCCTCGATATGGTACGCATCATCCAGGAAAGGTTAGGATCCATACATTCTTAGACCTGATTTTTTTAAGGGAGCACACATGTACGAGGTCGAATGGAAAGTAATATATTTCCTTTTCCCTTTATAAAATATATAAGTTCGAAACATCACAAATTTGAATTTGACAATTTCACTTATTTCACAGACACTTCTTCATCGTTCTACCAGATTTTGATGCATCTCTCAGACGGAATTTGGGTTTTGAAAAGAAAAACAGATCAAGATCATCTTATAGTTGCTTCTAATTTTCATTAATGTCATTGTTTAGAAATAAAAAGTTTTTTGGAAGGAAGATAAGCGAAACTAAGCACAACATAGTACGTAAAATTGGATTTAGAAAATATTTTATTCACGTACTTTTTCTCATTCTTTCGAAATAATGGCGATTTAGGGTTAAATAAGGTATTTTTTTGCAATTTCGACCCAAATCGATCTCCTCTTACAGTTTCATGCTAGAATAAAATTAAATAGTTTTGAAAAGAGAAAATCAATATCTACAAACGATTGTGCCCATTTTTGCCACCAAGAGAAACACAACTCTAAAGCGAAAATCGAAATTTTTATCATTTTCATTAAGATGATCTCCTTAAAGTTATTTGCGCAGAATAAAAAATAAAACAGGAATTGTATTTAAAAAATTTCAATTGAATATAATCCACCTAATTATTTTAAAAAAGATGATGAACATTGATGAGTAAATGACGACATTGCTAATGTAGACTGCAGTCTATTCTTTTTATTTTTCGATATAAAACGTAATGAAATTCGCTGTAAATTAGCTGGCATTTCCATGTAGCGTCAAATTTGTTATGAAGTAAATTTACATCTAAAATTTACAATCATCAATATTTCTATGAAAACAAATGGTTGTTTATCTTGAACATTTACGAAAAAGAATAATTTGTAATGAAGTACTAGGGTAGTTTGTCTTGATCTTCAAGTACTTCACTGCACCTGCAGCGGCGCTCTGACTCCTAGACAGGTGATTTACCTCAACCATGAGTCATCTCGATGCTGATTTGTAGCTGATGTCAATCTCCCATCAAGGAACATCTTAATAATAAAAAACGGACACAATCAATCTTAAATTATTCGAAAAACTTTCCATAAATTTTAAAGAACAATTCAAGGATGCTTTCTCACTCTCTCTGACGTAAAATTTTTTAAATGAATGTAAGTTTCGTAAGGATTTCACTTTTTGAATATAATTTAAAAAGGAAAATAATTTCCTAAAATTGGTCTAACATGTATGGGAAAACATGCTTCTTGCATCACATTTTCAATGACGAAGAAGGGTTTGTTTGATTTGTCCCTGTGTAGACTGAATACAGACTCCAGCATCAGAGGACAATGAAGCAATAGCATATTATTCATTTTCAACATGCAGGCATTAAGGTTTTTCCTGCAGGGTGGTGTTTAAAGTGAAGAATTTTTTTTTTAATTTAGGTTATAGTTTAGCTGTGACTGAAGAACATTTTATTTAAAGTATTTTATTTTTACAAAGTACGGGACATATGTATAGACCTCTTCTAGTGACTAAAAATCGCTGAAAATTCAGCCTAATAGGTAGGCAATACCTGCAGTGCATATGCTTGACTCATGTAGTTACGGTGAGTCATGTTTTTGACAGGATACAATGGAAAAATGATGTATATACAGAGTGGGGCATATTTCCTGTTACATGTTTTTGAAATAATTTGAATGATTATTGTTCAGCAAATGTTACCCAATGTATTTTTATGGAATCAATTATGAAGATGAAACCTGCTCTACTCCTTGCCAAAGTATCAAAGTTCTTAAGTCAGAATTAAATAAATGCTGAAAGAAAATAGCATTAGAAGTAGATTGTACTGTCATTAAAGACTCTACTAAAAGACTGTGCAAAGAAATGGTAGCAAAGGAAAACATTTTGGGTGGATAGTTTTTTTGTAGTGATATATTAGTGAATTACTTACTATTTTTTAAAGTCAGGCTTTGACATAAATGTTTCTTTTCAGTAAAAAAATGGTTTTGTTTGGAACACTATTTATGGTCCACCCTGTATATCTTGAATAAATTACCAGGGTATTCACTCGTTCATCAGTTTTGTGTAATGTGCTGAGCACACGGCCAACACTCTTTAATAGGTTCAGAGTCATATATATGTAGCTTTATGCACATAATGATGCCCATGGAGTCATTCATGATTTCCTAACCATCACATCATTGCTGCAGTAATGAAGAGGATAAAAACATCAGTGTTGTTTATTATAGGAATATATGGTAATACCAGTATGAAGTATTTATTTTAGTTGGAAAGCTCTGAAATCTGCTAGAAAACTCTAAGATTAAATAAATATGAGTGATAAAATACCATTGTTATGAAAACAATTCATCAGTTCAGGTACACACAAAAACCATATCTCGGAATACAAATAAATGCAATGAAGTTTGTGTAGGAGCATAATAAAATGTATTTGACGTATTTACTTTATGGCACACTGGTGGAGATCTGCATGATCTGAAGGTGAAAATCACGATCATATACCGATAAAGTAACTCCCAAACCTACCCGATGCTGAGTTTAACATTTTGGTGTTAAAGTTTGATACTCGAACTGCTCATGTTCCTATATTTGATCAAGTTACCAAATAAGGAAGATGTACTAACCTATGAAATATTGAAGATATTCTGCTAGTCACGAAGTTATCTTGGAATGGAGAATAATATTTGTGAAATGATGTCAAAAAGTGATGATATACGATACAGAGAGCCGTACCTAAGAGGGTCGCTTCATATGTAATGTCTTCCGTTTTAACTTAGAAAGTTGAAGAGTTGCAATCAACAGAGTAGCACCGTAAAAATGAGGTGACATTACTACTCCAGAAAATATTTCTCTCCCTAGTCATCACCATTTTTTACGCACTTCAAGGCCCTTGAGGAGAAGGACTTTGATGCTGAGCCCGTGCTCGCCGAGGCAATCCATTTCTTCTGCACGTCACTGTCAAGAAAACTTAGCTCGTGATATCTATCCTTCAAAGACTTAATAAGCAGAAGGCTGACGTTGCTAGATCGGTGTAGGTAGATAGCGCACCACTGTCCATTCCAGATTTCTCCTACATTCCGTGGTCGTCAAATTTGCGTTTGACCTAGCGTTGCCCTATTATATACCATATACTCATTTGTTTTCTGGCGTCTTACGCGATTGACTCATTGTTTCCAGCGTACCGACACCAACATCAGACTATACGCATATTTCATCCATCGCTATTCGCCGATTAACGTTGATGAATTGATCGATGCTCGCTTCATTTTCCGGAGTAGTTGATATCCATGGCGGTCCCCAGCGCGCTTCATTACTCACAATTTTGCTGGTTTCCGGAATAGACTAATCCCAGAAGCTAAACAAACGCTAGTGAATGTCACTTAGTTGAAATGAGTTGACAAATTTGATGATATATTTGTGCAGGTACTGCTTATTCGTGACATCGTTACTTTTTTAGAACAGAGATGAAAGTTTCAAGTTATGAGTGTCCTGGTTCAGTCACTGGGAAAATGCCATTAACCAATAATTCGGATATCCTCGGGTGAAAATGATAGGATTCATTTTTCTCGAAACGGCATTTTGTAATTGGCCATAAGCCTGTGATTGTGAGATGATTATTTTCAAATAATAATAATAGTGTTCTCATTCATAGGAAAACACACGCGTGTGACTTAAAGCCTGTCTGAAAGACCAGGCTTTCTGATAAATTAAATGTTGAGACTCTGCGGTTGAGGTCGAAGAGTGAAGGTGCACGAGTCGTCGTCACGTAAACTATAAATATATTTGTATATACAGTATTTACCTATCTAAAATAAAGATTATAATTGTTCATCCTCCCATTATTGTCAGCTATACCCCCCAAAAATTTTCATCATTAGTTCTGAAGATATTCAAATAAAATAAGAGACACAACATATACTTCTCGACCTATGAAGATATTTTCATTATTCAGCATCTTCAATTTCGCCACTTTGAATTCCACCGACTTAACTAGTAATATTCAACCCTAATGTTGAAAATAGTCTTCTGTGGATACTTATAAAATATGACTGCTTAGTCTTTTTCATTTATGAAGATATTGAGTATCCGAAAAAGTTCGTATGTTTTTTTCAATTTTGGAGTAATTTAAGGAAACAAGGAGAACAAACAAAATTCTATTTATGAATATAATTTCCACAAGTCTGAATTTTTTTCAGAATAGCTGACAAGTTTAAAGATTCCTCTCTCAATTTTTTTTTTTAATTTGGAGCACGAAATATAAAACTCCAACTCAGGTTCTTCATTGTTAATTATCAATTTGTTACTATTGAAATTGTCCGAAGACGATTATCAAAAAAGAGATCAGGAGAGTATTCTCTCCTTTGCTTTGCAGACGAGCGATGTTTCGTCGCACGTAGTCTTGAAAGAAAACAGTATTCCTGTGATTCAGTTGTGCAGGATTTTTATAAACAATTTCCTGTAGCACTCATTGCATGAGAGATACTTCTGAGACGTTTTTTAATTGCAATAATATTCTGAGCAAATAAATAGAAAACATTGCACACTAGTGAATCGCAAGAGCATTGCTACTATTTTTTTCAATTCCACTCGCAGTTTACATTTTTGTGTTCCACTGCAAAAACAGTGGTTCTATAATATTCTAATGATTTGTAATCTACAAAAATGATTTAACAAAGCCTTTAGATGCATTTGGCATCGTAATTTATTGGGAGGGGTTCGGGAGCATAAACTGAGAGAATAGAGGTCGATATATTGCAGGGGGAAATCAATCAGTCATAGAGGGGATCATGCGGGTCAGTTGTGGAGGAAGGAAAAAGACAGTACCCAAAAGAACTGGAACGTAGTGTGACACCATCTGCGGCCCAAGCGTTCGTGATATTCCTCTTAAAAACAATCCAGCATCTACACCTTATGCTTGTCTCAAATATGAACATCATTAAGTATTCCTCATTTATTATTTGCGAGTCCTTGATCACAGTAAAGAGCTACAGGAATGACTTATACTCACACACAACATCCGCTTGACATCCGGCAATATTATCATCCCACATGATTTGCAAAGTGAAGAAAATATTTTCAGCGTATTATTAAAAGGTATGTCTTACCCGAATTATTGTGGTATGTTTAAATTCATTAATAAAAAATTCATGTCTGAATGTCAAACTTATGACAGAATATCGACCAAAGATAAAACTTCTCATACATGTAGCGGAAACTACTTACTTGGACATGAATGTAGTCATGTCCAAGTAAGTAGAGAAATGGCTGACGAAGAATATTGACATTTGTTCAAACAAGTATAGAAGCTTACTACGTAATAAATGTATTGTTATTTTGCAATTCAATATTGAATTTAAACAAGAAGTAACGTGTTATCCCCATATGAATTCAAGTTGCACAAATGACCGACAAAGTTAAGCCATACAATTATTTGAGTATTATAATTTGTCTCGTCCAATTTGCTGTGAAATACTGCTCCAGTATTTGGCAAGGGATGCTTCAATTAAGACAATTTGGATGACATTGAGAGTTAGCGCTAATTACTTAGAACAAAACGCCTTCAAAGTCTGCTGATACCACTTCTGTCCACGCCAAACGACTTGAGAGGCAGCCTCTTCTCATGGATTTGAGATATCTGAGTTTACGAAATTAATTTGAGGTTCAACTTTTCCATTCAATGAATCCGATTAAACGTTCGGATAAGTTTTGACTACGTTTCCGTTGAGAATGAGAGGAGTTTCTTGACTATGAAGTGTCAAGCCAGAACAAACAATAACTGAAGTAAGTCTAAGTCGTCTGATGGTTCTTCATCGCTGGGCTAGTCGTTTATTCAAATGTAGAGTCCAAAACCGATAATTTCAGTAATAATTGAAAGCAAATCCACGATCTTAGCATCTGCCTGTGTCCGTGTAGAAATTGAGCAATACATACATACCTTTGAATTGTTTATCACTGAGAATGAAAAGTGTTTTTTGCTCGTTTTAGGTTTTTTTAAACAGTTCCCTGAACAAATAATATCAATAGTGCAACAGCTACTATTAGATTTGCATGAAATATTTTCACAGTTTGTATCAAGATTTCGTCAGCCTCTGTTTACCAACACAAGGAAATCTTTGCAGGAAGTATGAGAGTGTTTTGAGCAGCTGTTAGCATTCTTCGTCGAACACTTCTTACGTCTTTACAATCGTTTTATTAATTTTTATTTGACATTGAGGTGTTTCTAATTGTTTTCGAAGAATTCTATTTAATTAACCATTATTCAGTTCTGGAAGATCATTTTACCAGTTCTGTAAACGTACGAAAGTCAGACATGAGGATGTGTTTTCGACGAAAAGTACTGTAAATGACTAAAAACGTTACGCTTACCGCAGACATAAAAATTGGGTGGAGAAAATGAAACAATTAAACGTACATTAGAATATAAATAAAGTGTCCACATTTTGTCACCAAACTCCCTTAAACTCAATTCTGTTTTTTATATCATGTTTCATCAATTAATTTAAAAATTTCACTTCTGATTTGAGCTCAACTTTCTCACATTCTGAATTTTTTTCACATTCAATTATTGTGATTTTTATAGCTTAGTATTACTCAATAATGAAGTTTAACAAACAGTATAAAACTATCAATGTAAATACATAAATCTTAACCATCTCATAGCTGAATTCTTCATCTACTAAGCACGATTAAAGAGCTATAATATTTTAGAGGTAAATAATATTTATTCAATAAAATACTTCCAAGTTATTTTGCCGAATTTCAAATTTTGATTTGTAAAAAGAAGGTGATGTGATCCTGATTTTAAAAAGGCAATTCTGGACATTTAGACAATATTAACGAAACAACAACAGTTAGAAATTATGAGGAAGAAATGTATCGACTGCAATATTGAAGAAGTTATTGAGTAATACCGAACTGTTGTGTGCTCTCGGTCATTAATATTCATTGCTTCTAGACATCTGTTACCACAAAATTTCCATATTCCAGGCTATAATTCAATTTATCGCACTATTAATGCAGCAAGTAACGAGTGATTGAGCGAAAGTACAATTTCTGCTCTGCAGTTGACCTCTTATTGAGTCAGATTCTGAGCAAAAAATGGAGTGCGAAGTGAAGCCGGCTCTCTTTTGGGAATCGTATTGAGTTCTTCAGACATCAAAAAAGCAATCGCTTTTCCATGTCAGCGTTTGTTGCACAAAAACTCTGATTCGCTTCTTCCAGCACAGGAATTTTTTCGCTGAATTTTTTTGTCCTGAAGTCTCTGGTGTCAACGTGAAAATGCTGATAGCATTTCATTCTTTTCTGTACGGTTCAGCACGCTGCTTGGATTTTTGAGCGGATGAGCAAGAAGTCACATTATTGTTCAGCGACGCTTCACCGGCTGGGTGGGATTTCAGTCTCAAAAAATTCTGCCATTTAAGTCCAAATTGAAAGGTTAGGGAATAGCCAATACACAATAAAAATTTATTTTCCGCACAGAAGAATTACTAAGATCTATTGCTGTGGTAGAACATAATAGAAATTCGTTCAGTATTAGCTCGTAAATAAGTTCTGCTCGTTTCTAAGGTGCAATACCTGCTCCAAGAATTTATTATGACCATTCATTACGAGATGATCTTTGAAGTACAGCACGAGTGATTCAATTCCATGATTTAAGTTTTTGGCTAAGAAATACTGTCACATCATCCTAACTGATTGGATATTGCTTCATCTGTTTTTGAGCTAGTTCACGTTCCAGACACGTATCTCAAAGAAAATCCTTCCTTTCCAGCGACAAAATTGTGTATCAGTTGAAATCCTTCTTTTACTCTCGAACAAAAACGAATCACATAAAAGTGAATTTAGGAAGCTGGAAGGTAGGTTTAAAAAGACTCCTTACTGGTGTGGAGATTGTGTGAAGGATTAAAATTGAACTAGGTATATGTTTAGAAGTACCTTAATATTTTATGCAGAAAACATCTGTTCAGCGTGTCTCTACTGGTCAAAAGTTAGTGAGAACAAAATACACTGAGGTAGACAGTATCGGAATACGACACAAAATTTCTCCTTAGGCTGATAAATAATGAAGTAAAATGCAATTTCGTTTCGAAGGTAAAACTTTCTTCAGCTTCTAAAACACTGTTTACACTCTATTACTTTTTACATTCAAATTACATAAGATACAATGCTGTGTGTTCTTTCTTGGGAACTAGAGAGGTGCAAGGCACTAAAATACATGGAAAAAAGTGGAGATTTTGGTTCTAAAAGTATTAAATTCTTCATGACATCCGTTATTTATTTTTTATTTTATCAACCCATACAGTGACATGCTATAACTCAGGTTCAATTCATCAACTTAGCTTGCATGGGATCAATGACCAAAATAAGACGTGAAGCATTTCTTCCGATGCTGTGTAATTCAAAGTGCACACCCTACGATTAAAAATACCTTTGAAGATTTTCGGCCATGTGATGAAAAAAAATCAAGTTCGTCGTAAATTTAAATGTTTTTTACTTAGCCTATTTCCCTTATGATCGTGCATGTAAATTATCTGTCAGCCTTTGTGTCATTATAATGTCTAGCCGTTCTATAAATTTAGGAAAGTACTTGTTAGGTACATTGTATAATCTAATTTCATCACACCCTACCGGAACACCCCTGAAACAGAAGCCTTAATGTTTGCCGTTTGAGACACATCGTGCTCCCAATCCGTCATTGTAGTTAGTAAATTATGCTTATGTGTTTAAATGCTATTGTAACGTTGGTACAGTTCATCAAAATACGAGTTTTTGATATAAATAATAACATGTTATCTTTTCATTGAACAACTTCATTCGTTTGAGAATTTTTTTCCTTGACACGTGTTTGCCACATTACCAGCAAATAGAATTTATTTGAAGTGATCATTTCAGTTTAGAACATCATTCCTTCATGTACTTCTGCCTCAACTCAAATTACTCGGAACACAAAAACCTGATAACGAAGTTAATAAGTACGTTTTTAATATTTTACTGTAATATACCATGAATTACGTTGTATCGTCGAAATTGTTCATACCACACACTACTTGTTTTAAGATCCTAACCTTTTGTACTTTTCGTCTGTCTTTTCGTCGATGAATCTCTAAATTGTAGTAAGTGTCGTATGCATATTGGCTCACTAACAATATCTTTTAATAATTGTTTTACATTTTCACACATATGTAATAATCGTTATGGTTTCTCTGTTGCTTCATACCATGTTTGTTTTCTTATAACGGTCACTTCTTCTCTACAAATTTACAATAAATATTATCTCATTATCCTTAGAATTATGAAGATCCCCGATTTTACACAATTATGCTACTTCCGATATCGGAAACACAAACAACATGTCATGTTAGCAACAACATCATTCCTCACATTTACAGCAATAAACAGTTTGTTTTTAGCAGTCATAGTGTGTGTTAAAATACTACTCTTAAAAGAACAATAAATACATGGACCTCCTATGTCCTACGTATTGCGCTGTATGTGCGTACTTGTAATTGAAGTATTAGTGTTGACAGCGTGCGCAGCTGGCCGCAACGCCAGAGAAAATGTATTCTCGAAGGCTTATCGTAACCCAATTTCTATTTAAAAATACAACTTCATAACTCAAAGGTCCACTCTGTTTAATATATGTTGTTATATCCATTACGGATTCCTTGAACTGTGAGAATAAAACAATGTAATAGATTTGAGATAAGTATCGCTGGCAAAACGTGTGTTATTACTCTGTAAGTTGTTTACACCAAATGATGTACAATTGGACATCACCAAGCTGAACAAAATATTAAAAACTTTGCATTCTGAATATTCTACGAGCTGAAAGAAAATCACATTATAACGCCAAGATGTCCAGACACAGGAGCACAGAGATGTCTTTTCTTTTCATTTTTCCCCCCCTAAACCAACACATTCATATCTAGTGAAAATTATCGACACGAACATTTTACAATATCTCGTGTCCAATGAAATCTCATGCTGAAAATTTCGTGGAGATAATTCCCACGTATGTTTACAACTCAATTTGAATACATCTGCAGGCTTCTTCTGGTGTAATAAGAAACTCTGCTTCCATTCAACAGTCCTCTATCGTAGGCTGTCATTTGATGCACGCAGATGTTAACTTATTCCGTCAAAAAGTTAACAGATCACCCCCAGCAATTATTTTAAAAACGTCGTCCTGTTACAAATAAGGTCATTCCCTTTAGAAGTAGCGCTCTTCATATTAGAATAAAACTTTCCCTCGATAAGAAAATGTTGTTTCTAATTGTGCAGAAAATTACGGTAATAAAAGTGGAAAATCTTACTAATGGAAGAACTATACGTAGAGTTAACTCTGCAAAATTGTTTCAAAGTAGTACTGTTAATAATGATGAGGCAAAATTAAGAAAGAAACTGACAGTATTCCACCAATAAGACAATGTAACATTTTTTTACATAAGTTTTGTTTATTGTATTTTTTACTATTTATTTATAAAAAATTCTACTGATTCCAAAAATGTTATTATTTTTTCTGCATCATCGACCGTTACAGAAATACGTTGTTTTTCAATGTTATCATGTATATTTAGAATTGTTATGTGTTCCGCTACTAAAGTGTGTCTAATTTTCTTTTTTAGATTAAATAGGGAATTTTTTACGTATCAAGACGGCAACGATACGATGTAAAAATTATCCAAATACATTTTACTATGTGTGTGGTTATTATACTGAAAAAAAATTGCATACGATCGTGAAAGGTGTCAAATTGTGCTTAGCGTACATACTCTATTTCGATGACTATTACTTTTGAATGATTGGTGCGACGAAGTCCAGAAAAGTGAAAGGAAGACAAGCTTTTCAGTATTCAAATATACCATCACATAGAACACATGTCCAACATGATAACAGCTTACCAGTGTCACGAGTACCAGAAAATGTAAGGTAATTCTCATCATATTCTCCAAAGGTCTTACTTTTTATCTATCTGAATACTAAATATATACTATCCAATAATTTTCCAAAAGATGTGTGGTGTCTAATACGATTCATGTAGATATAGAAACTGCTGTATGCAGTTTTTTACTTCTTTCCAAATGGAAGATGCAATGGATATTATATTTGAAGAGTCAGCAAGTAGCAACAGCAGCGAAGAAGTGGAGGAGGCTTTTGTACCAAAAGCAGCTTTGGAGCCTCACTTTCCAAATCATTGTCAGCTAGATGATTTCATCAGGAATTTAGGTCTCACTAAGTCAGGAGCTGAACTTCTTACATCACGGCTGAAGGAATGGAATCTACTTAGAGAAAATAAACATCTTGGATGCAAATAAACATCCATCTTTGTCTTCTACACACTCAGTGCAAAAAAAACTATTATGATGGCGAACCATGTCATTACAAAATAAATTACGCTGAATTCAAATGGTATGTTTGTGGTGATTTCAAGATGCTCGCCATCTTGCTTGGCTTGCAAAGGGGATACTCAAAGCATTCATGTTTTTTTTGTTTATGGGACATCAGAGCTGAAGATGTCCATCATAAGAAATTTCATTGGCCTTTACGAGTGAAACTGCATCCAGAAATGTTATATGCTTCAGACACCCTCTAGTAGATTCCAACAAACTCTTATTATCCCCACTTCAAATTGAACTAAAGTTGGTTAAATAATTGTGAAGGCTTTAGAGTTTGGGGGAGAAACTTTTCAAAAAATTAGACTCATGTTTCCAAAGCTATCTGAGGCTAAGAAAAGGTGGTATGTTTCTTAGACCCCATGTAAACACAATGTTGAAGTCGGAGAAACTAGAAAGAGCGATGATATAAGTTGAAAAAGATGCTTGGTGTGCATTTCGTGATGTAATTCATGTATTCCTAGGAAATTACAAGGTTCCTGATTACAAATGACTGGCAGCAGAGCTTATTGAAAACTTCAGGAAGCTTGGTTGTTGTATATCATTCATGGTTAATTTTTTGCATTCTCACCTCGATTTTTTCCCCGGAAACTTGGGTGATGTCAGTGAACAGCATCGCGGGAGATTTCATCAAGACACTGCAACTATGGAAAGAAGAGATCAAGGACGATGGAAAATGGTCATGAGGGGAGATTATATATGGTCTCTGGTCAAAGAAGGTGAAAATATGCACTCTAAAAAATCTTGATCGTGAAAGAGCTTTTCATCGTAAGAGAAAAGTTCTTGAAGGATTGACAGTGCAGAGTTGTGTTCTTATTAACAGTGCAGAGTTGTGTTCTTATTAACAGTGCAGAGTTGTGTTCTTATTAACAGTGCAGAGTTGTGTTCTTATTAACAGTACAGAGTTGTGTTCTTATTAACAGTACAGAGTTGTGTTCTTATTAACAGTACAGAGTTGTGTTCTTATTAACAGTGCAGAGTTGTGTTCTTATTAACAGTACAGAGTTGTGTTCTTATTAACAGTGCAGAGTTGTGTTCTTATTAACAGTGCAGAGTTGGGTTCTTATGTTCTAGCTAATATTGTACTTTCTAAGTACCTCTTAATCTATGAAAGCATACTAAATGATTTATAATTATCCACACAATATTGAAATAGACTGAACCAACATATTGCTGTAGAGAAAAGTTACATGAATAAAGGAAAATATTAAATTAATAATCAGTAAAAACTATCGATATTATGTCAAAACAAATGATAATTTTTAATTCAGGGGCACAAAATACATGTATACACATTAAAAGATATAAATGACACGAACATCTGTTACATGGTGTAATCAGTGATGGAAGTTATTAATTCTAGCAATTGTTATTAGCACGTCGATTTGAATGCATGATGATACAAATAAACTATTCGTGATGTAGATAGGGTGCAGCAACATAACTTTCTTTTTCAAAGCGTTTGACACTGAAAAGAAGAAGCTATGTTGCCACACCCATGTATTATTGGAGACCGTTACATGTGAGGCTTTATTATGCTTACGGACATGCTTTGTTGCTGAGAAAGCAGAAACATAGGATGTTTAATTAATCACTTTAAATAGTTCAATTAAAAACGGATCAAAATTAAAAGTGAAAAAAATTAAACTTTAGAATTGGTATTTGGATCAAGTAGTTCTGTATACACGTTTTTGTATGAGTCGGACTCATTGAAAGATGTAATTTGTATCCAGCATCAACCCCGACTTCTTTATCGGAACGTTGATTTTTCACCCCTACAAGGGCGAACATTGTGAGACAAACAAAATCATGGTTGGAATAACCGAAACTACTGGTCAACAATACTGATGAAAAGTTCGCTTTTCAATATGAACAATAACATTGCGTCTGACCAAAGCTTTCACTACAACACCTTTATTCGTTGGTCAATTCACTGTTAGCCATTTAACTTCAATAAGATGATAAATTCACCCTGATTTTTTCTCATGCAGAGTGTATTGGGAATAGCAATTTGGTGATTGTCATTTTTATTGAGGATAGAACATGAAATGAACAATGAAGTTAATATTAAAAACTAAGTGTAGACCAACAATAATAGGTTGGCAATAAGAATCACGATCTGTCAATAAAATACAAAAATTGCAGGCAGTGGGGGAGGTGTTGGTAACATCATTGACATAGGGGAGACTTGAACATTGATATCGTTTGAAAAAAACGATGTTATTGGAGTCATTCAATTTTGAATGACCGGCCGGAAAACCTTTTTCTAAAAGCTAAAAGTTTGAGCTTTGTTTTTAAAAATAAAGAATAAATGTAGAATATAAGAATTAATTCAGGATATATAACTAGCAAATAGTAGCAATGGCAGGCGTACATTTATTCCAGAATTTCATCATTTATCCACATGAGCACCAACAAATTTTATAAGATGAAAGTTCTCGTAAATAAGAAGTCAGTTAATTTCTCAATAGTAGCACGTGGGACTACCCCTACTGTCGTATAGATAGCATACCATAATATTATGTTCGACATATATTGACGTCCATTGGCATAAACATTTCGTTTGATGATATTCCAAAGAATTCAATCGAGTTCAAATAGGGGGAAGATGGGGGTTAAATAGATCATTCACTTTTCATTTTGGTTGCCCAAAGAAACAAAATATGCATGGTCGGCACAAGCATGGTGGATGGGAAGGAGGTTGTCATGCATATAAACGAAGTCCGCTAGCAGCAAATGGGGTATGTCATTAAATATTATTTCAGGAGATTTTAATAGGCTTCAGATGTCACTTTTGCTTTTTCAAGTATTTTGATGGGACCAAGAAGTCTATCCCCGATTATATTTGCCCACATCATGACTCCCATACTCTGTTATTGACGTTTCAGACGCTGGTGACGCTGATAGCCAAAATACACCCAACCATTCGCCAAGTCTTCAGGTCCATCTGGAGTTGTCCGGAAACCATCAGTGAAAAGAACGAGACCCGTATCCATCTTTAAATATTTTTTCTCACTCCATCCTCAAACTTGTGGCTCTTGGCGTACGATGGGGCATTTTTAGTGGGGCTTTTACATAAGCTATGGTCCCATGAATGACTTTTCTGGAGGGTTTCGATGCGTCAAGACGACCAGTTGAGGTGAAAATCGGCTTGCTTGATTGTCCAGGCCTTCTACGGAGCTGACAACCAATATTTCCAAATACTCGTCAGTTACCGTCTTAGAAATCCCAGTATCTGATGGTTTCTTCCTCGGTGACGGCTGCGTCTGGGGTCTTTTCAGAGTCGAAATGACCACCTGCTTTTCGGTAATAGCGTCAGGAGAAACATCTTTAACTGATTCCTTGATCATCACTATTTTTTACTGTTGATTAGGGCTTTTTGAAAGCCTATTGTCGTTACTGATACAAATAGTTATTATCGTCGGTCACGTGGAAAACAGCACAATGTAAACAAACAATGGTTTTGCTATCACGTAACGGAGTTCTGTTGGAAAAAATGTTGAAATAGCTTCACAGAAATTTCATAAATTTATATTGTGATTTCCAAGTTATCGTCGCTGGTCGGAATGTAATCGTTTGTACAACACAAAATTTACATGTTAACTTTCATCAACACAAGCGATACGCTCAGTTACACAGTAAATTTAAATAAGAAATTTTACAAATTTTTTGTGTTTTCTCTGGTTGAAATTCCTATTTTATTTATTGGTTTAATTCTGAACTTGTTTAGAAGTAACTCCCATTCAGCAACTGCGTCTGGAAAAAACTCCTCAACGCATGGTTCTGTCTACCGAAGATTGCTTCATGAGAGATGTATGAGAGTTGGCTTTCAATGAAATGGTCTCTAACGTTCTTTCGACTTGCAGTTGTTTTATTCAATAGCAGCTATGTGTCACTGCTTGTACTCGCATTTAGAGTAAACATTTATCGATGAGTAGACCAAAATAAATGTGAAATAAAATTGTGGAGTGTAACGTCCGTCAGTGGATGGATGGCGCCTGACGCATGTCATCTGAGGTCCGCTGACTCACTGTAGAGAAATAAGTTTTCCTTTATTCGTTGTATGTATTCCGATTATGTAGTATAATATTAAATGCTATTCAAGTAGTTTATTATTTATATTGTCGGTTACAGTTTCACTTAAATTGATTTGCATTTGTAATGGAATTTGCATTTATTGTTATGATAATGCTAATATCATACTACATACTAGCATGCCTAAATATCACAAAATTTGCTCACAGAGTGTTCACCGAAAGAGACAGAATGACCATTCAATCTTGCCTCCATCATCTACTTCAATGGATTCAAATCTGGAAAATGAGCTTCATTAATCAAAAATATTCAGTCATGCATGTAGGTGCTAATAATCGGCAAGTCCAATATACGATAAATGGCACACCTATTAAAGCAGTCAAGCGAAACAGTAATCTTGGTATCATTATCAACAAAAATTTCAAACATGACCAACAAGAAGAAAAAGTCGCCAGGAATGCAAACGGGATAATTGGTTTTATTTTAATAAACGTGGGATGCAAGGCAAAGAGCATCATCTGAACGCTCTCTAAAGCGTTAGTGTGCTCACATCTCGAATATACAGTATTAATTTCGTTTCCTACCTTCCGAAGAGATTTTGATAACATGAAAGAAATTCAGCGTAGAACAACGAAGATGATTCCTGTACTCTTCAATCTCAGCTACGAAAGATGTGTTTGCAGATACTGAGTTCATCTTGCTAGAATAAAGAAGACTGAGAAGACAATTCAATGAGACATAAATATTTCAATGGTTCTGCAAAGTCATCCTAGAATGGCTTTTCGACAGAGACGATTCCTCGTGAGGCAGAAAAAGAAGTCATAAAATAATAATACGAATGAACTCTCATGACATCCTAGGCACTAAACTTCCTTGCATTTAAAATTTTCAAAACCTATGACCAGCAACTTACATGTATCGTTTCTGCAGGTACTGTGAACACATTCAAAAATCAAGTCGACAAATATTAGACACAGAACCCCTCAGTTCCATATAGTACTGATTCTATATTCTTCTTGACTTTTGGGGCCCGTGTATGATTGGAGTGCATGTATGTCAGTGAAATGTCTGCCCGTGACTAAGGGGTATGCACGTGATTGGAATGTTTGTTTTTAATTGAGGTGTATGTGCTTGATTGGTTCATTTACGCAAGATGGCATGAGACTTTGGTAAGGAATAGCCCAAATGGTCTGATCTTGTTCCCATGTTTTTTCCGTTCTATTCTATTCCAATGTGGGTTTGAGTATTTGCAGCTTAATTTACCAGCCTATTTTCTGTTTCTTTTGAGTACTTTTTCACAATTTAAAATAAAAAACCTCTGATGTATTTATGTAGCCCTCCATGGTAGAACAACTGTCCTGTAATTATTTCATTGCAAATTGAACTCCACACATGCAGATATTGATTTTAATCTTTATTTCACTTCAACTACACTCACACACATTGCTAACATACACGTGAATAAAATTCCCCCTCCGGACAGCAAGCATGCAGTATCACTTTTAGACTTAGAGCAACATTATTGAACGTAAAGTGTTCTTTGTTGCTTGTGTACAATTTTGTTGACGTTTCGAATTGATTCAAAATGTTATTTCTGTTTTATCAATGACAAATACTTTTGTCCTGCAAATGTTACACCAGTTTCAAGGTCATATATTACGAAAGAATTTAATTTATATTGAAGTATTTTAGACTGCAAGAACAATATTGTACCACCTTCATCATGAATTTGCCTCCATTTGATTTCTTGTTTATTCATCTCTGCAATTAGGTAATAAATCTGCTTCAATAAGTGCAAGGAAATGAACATATGTATTGTACATTTCTTAAAAAAAATTTTTTTAATCATTCTAATAGCTTCTTTCCACTCACGATCTGAAATTCGACAAAACAAAGATTTCCCTTTCTTATAAATATCACTCTAAGTATTGCCATTTCTGGTTTAGGAAATCTATTAATCTATTAACAAAATACACAAAATAAACAGTAAGATTCTTGTCCATCGGTTCTAGGTATGAAATTATTAAGTTTCCATCTATTACAAAGCCTTTGGTTTGATTGTTTTTATGAAATGTCCAAAACTAGACAGTCCAATTTTGATCATACGTTACGACAAAAACTTTTATCCTTCCTCCACCATGTGTAACTGTTGCCCAGGCAAATTTGCAGAAATCTATAGGATACAAATTCCGACTCATGGACTATTAATTAATTGTACTCCGACATGTAAATTAGTTGTGATCAATATGCGAAGTTATTTATAGTCTGTCACATGAACTCTGATAAATTAAATTCCAGCTACTTCAGAAGCTACATCTGTCACAGGAAGTTTCATTGAAGATTTTTCTATTCTCTTTAAGTTTTACTAGGCTTCAGGGATCAAAGTGTTCACGTCAAACCTAGATGTGCAATTTCCTTCGACTTCCTCGGTTTGCAATACAGCAGGAATCTCGTTTTTGCAGTAATTTCAATGTCCACCGGACTTCAATACATGCACGTGCGTTCAGTTCAGCTCGAACTCGATGTAATAACCTCGAAAAAATGATATATTTCTGAACTAAAAATATATTTCAGTCATACATTTGTGAAGGTGATTACTCATCAGTCATAAAGTACATTGAGGAGAACGTTCAAAAATTATATTGCTCTCTTATTTGCAACATGTGACAATCGAAGGTGGGAGAAAATTGTTCGTATATACAAATAAACAAAAAAAAGCGGTTGACATTGACCATGGAAAGTGGATCTCTATAAAAGTTAGTCGTATGCAAGATGGAAAAAAACAAGTAAAACTGAATGTCATTAATGACAAATATTTTTTAATGCAGGCATTGTATCATCACTATGCCCTAAGGCAAACTTTAAACTTTAGACCTACCGAAGATAAAGGGGGATATGGAGGAAACTTCATGCACAGAATGAGAAGATGTAAATGATCATTTAATACCTGATAAATCTCTCTCAACAGCAGGGAGCGAAGTTCAGAACTTGATCTTATTTTTTCATCATTGATGTGTAACTATTTTATGTGAGACATGTGTTAACTCCATAAAAAATATATTTTATTAAATTTTTTTACAACAGCTACTAAATCCTAGCTAACGTTCGGCCATCGAAAGTTTATTGTGAAAGAAAAGGCGACGACAGGATCGATCGAAGGGGAGGGATCATCTTCCAAGTTCATGTAGGCCAAGGAAACGACAACTGCAAGACAGCAATGACAGAATTGATTACCTCCAACTCAAAGGAGACAATTCAAAACTTACTAGAAAATTTATTTCAGCCGCCGATGTGAAAAAGTAAAACTGGGAATTAATTTGAATAAAATCATTTCAGAATGGAGTGAAGTTTTTATTGTGGTTGCTATACGGAATGAAGGAAATTACCATAAAATGATTGCCCTTCGAAGAACAGATCAGTATGTTTTAGAAAACCCGTACAGTAATATCAATGTGTGGTTTGTCTAATGCTCCTCAAAAATTAACGCTATGATTTCTTTTGTAAATTTCAAAACCGGTGAAGCCGTTATAGTGAGTAAACTCAAATACGTCGACATGCTAAGCTAGTTAGAAAGTTGTGTTTGACTATGTGCAAGTTTGTTTTTGAATATACCTGTGTTCATCTGTACGTACATGAACGGGCAAATGTGTATACATGTGGAGGAGAAATATAAAAAAGACTTTAAAATACGGATGTTTTGCTAATTATCTCCTCCAAAGACCTTTGAAAAGTTGACAGTTTTATCGAATAATTCAAATTACAGCAATGGATTTTAATTGGTAAAAATTTTGATTCAAAAGATTGAAAGGCGACGAGAAGCTGAGCCCACCTAGTGGAAATTCATGAGTGTCGTCCGTGCGATGAACTGCTGGTGTGCAGTCATGACAACAGAAGTCTGCGTGTAAAATTTGCACTTTTGAAATGGACTAACATTGAACAAATGCACCCACAACTATACCTACACCTCACATCCCCACAAGAAACTAGACAAATACCACACAGAGCTTTCCCAAGCTCGAAAACAAAAATACTCGGCCCCCCTCCAACGCCCAAATACACATGACACCCCACAACACCACACCTAGCATCAATCCCCACTAGCCGACTCTTTATAAAGACCACCTACAAGAACAAACCCCAATGACAAACCCCCACCACTCAATACATGTGCGCAGAGCGCTCATTTCTATTTCCCTCCTAATATCCCCTCCGTTTCACCTCTTTACTTAGGCACACCCTGTGCCAAACTCTCTCTCAAATCTTTTCTATTGGTACCGACCACCACCACCACTTTTGAAAAAATGTACATGTATCTGCTCGAAAAACAAGTGCCGAATCATTCCATTCTAATAAAAAATAATAAGCCCTGAAACTGCATCTATAAATCACTTTAAAGTAGACTGAAGTGAAAACACACACATACATAAATAACATTTATTTGCAGAACTTAGTGCTCAAAGAGCCCATGAATGGTATTTGCTCGTAATATATCGGCGTAAATTTGTTCATAGTGTCAATAGAAGTACAAAATTTATGCCTAGAGGTTTCATGACGTGAATATCGATCAGAAATTTCTGAAATTTATTTGAGTTAAATGTTTTCAGATGTATTTTATTCCGCTGTTGAAAATGTTGTAAGCCATGAATTTTTATATGTTTGGCGGCAGAAAGAGACTATGCCTGATTCTAGATATTTTATGTACACATACCATTGAACTTGTTCGTGCCAAAACCAGATAATATTGGATTCCTATAAAGTGAGAAAATTAGTTTCAAATTAAAATTTCTTACGGGAAATACGATTACATCCATGCAATCTGGTTATTTTGTTTAACCTCAATATGCAATAGATTTACTAGTCTATGCAATTATTATATTAATTATCGACCAATAACTTTTTTCAATAAATGAATATCAAAGTTGATGATCCTTATTTATAGGAAAAAGTGATTACCATTATCTTGGGAAACATAAATAAAAAATTGATTGCCTCCTCTAGTTTGTTTCGATTGACTCCGCATCTAAACCAAGTAAGCTCAAATTATCTATATATCTAAGAACTACTAAATCATGCGCTATTTCTTTCTCGTTGGGTCCTGAAAATTCACTCTCTCAAAATGTTCTTAGCCTACATACGACTAGGTGTCAGACTTACACACTTTTAATTCATGAGAAGTACGAGCTGATAAAATAACTCAAATCATCGGTGTTTAATTTTAGGTCGTACCTTAACATACACAGTTGAAATTCTGCTCAACGAATTGCTCTGTAAAAATCATGTCAGGTACCGATCAGGCACTCAGAGCTCAGCACACACCAAGCAAATAACTCGTGGTGCACAATTGAAGGGTGGACAGCACTAGTGGACTACTTGCATTTTTTCCCGTGGTAAATATAATATATTTTCCACGGGAAAAAATACAAGTAGTCCACTCCCGTGCTGTCGCTAACACAGCGCTGACAGAGGCGATTACGATCCAGTAGTTTACTATATGAAGGGTGGACAGCACTAGTGGACTAATTGCATTTTTTCCCGTGGGAAAAAATGCAAGTAGTCCACTAGTGCTGTCCACCCTTCAATTATTACATGACTAGCCGTGTTTGATATTGATCTTTTTATTATCAATTTTATTTTCTCCAGCTCCAGACACAATTGTTTTTAGTTAGTATTAGTAACTCAATATGAGTGAACAATAACAAAAATCAATCCTAGCCTATGAAGTTCGTCTAAATAATGCAAGTTTTTAATCTTAGAATATCACTAGAATCATCTTCCCCTAGCCATATGTAGATTGCAACGTGCTCTACCAAAAAAGTGAAGGTTGGTGTCAGAACACATACATTTGTCATAAAAATTAGCGATTTTTATTGCACAATAATGCATCCACTGATAGTGAATGAACTTCCAACGTGAAGAACTCACACTAGAAAAAACTATCTACATCTTTTTTCTGGATTACTGAAAAATACATAAAATATGTTCATGATAAAACATGCAATTATTCGAATCAATTCTACTTATGAATTAATCTAACAGCGCTTACTAATTGTATTTACTCATTAGCTATCGTAGAGTACTCAGTAACTAATAGTTTGTTAATACTAAATACATTCAGTGAGATTAATATACGGATGTTGGATGATTTGTTTTATACATGAACAAATCTTAACTGGTCGCAATTTGTTTCACGCAAAATTGCTGTAGTTATGTTAATCTATGGACATCCTGTGTTATGAGTAAACTAGTGGACCCACACGTGACCAAATCACGTGTATTTTACTAATTTATTTCGTTTGATTTGCCAGTGAATGCGGGCTTTGCGAAGAAGTTTCTACATTGAAGGATGTGCCTGTAGTATTATATAGCGGGATATCTGTGTATTATTACTGTGTAATAATACACAGTTTATTGCTTGCTTGGTCCATCTCCCTGTCACACTCTTAAGGATTTAGATAGGAGAAAATTCGTCTACTGAATAACAAGATGAGATACCATTAAATTCCATCCTAAAATACGATGGCAAATATAGTTTCTTAAATATATACTCGAAAATCAAAATACTGCATAATATTTTTTGATCCTGTCGTACACAAGCTATTTTCGCTAATTTTTTCAGCTGTATTTCTTCGTAACTGTTGATGCTTTGCGCGGAGTAAAGGCAAAATATTCGGAGTAGAGGCCCCTGGTTGGGTCACTGCAGGTAGTCACGATACAGAACCCAGTGTCGGGTCATAACAATTTTTTGTTCCTTTGCAAGAGGGGAAAAACATTCGTTTAAAAGGTAATATAGATACAGTCTTCTTCTACTTAATGACTGCATGTTTCTACTTCAAACTTTGCTATTAGATTTGCACCTTTAGATTGACTGCCTCATTCAATGGACACACCGTGAGTCTCTAAAGAAAACCGTATCGCTTTGAAAAGTAGTTCGGTACTATTTCATTTGATAATATCCCTCTTTTGAGCGTGGTATGTGAATTGCTGAATCTTGGATTAAGTCTTTGATCCTGTTGTGCACAAGCTATTTCGCATATTTTTTTGCCAGGAAGAGCCAGGAGTTCCGCTTGCCCTTCCGTCTTCGCAATTTGCTTAGAAAAAGGTTTTCATCAAGAAGTAATCAACTACCTACGACAGCCCAAAATAATAAATAAAATTCAACTTTCTCAACGGCAAGATGCTCCTGAACAGCCTTATTAGCGTAGAACAGGGATATGCCATATCATTTACAGGTATGTTTTTAGATATAGATTGAAAGTGAAAGAATCATTAGAAAAATGGAAGAAACACCAGAAAGAAGGAAACGCAAACTAGCACGTGGGAGGAAACGAAGGCAAAGATCTCAGCAAAGTACCCGTGATGCGGCCAATGTTCGAGCCATGGATGCTAAGCTCAAGAGGAGAGCTATCTCTCAAAAAACTTACCAAGAACGTGAAGCAAAAATGGACCTTGATCGTGAAAAAAGTGTCTAAAGAAGCAAACTTTGTTGAACACAAACGAAGAAAGATGAATAGTGCAAGAAAAGCTGTAGCATGCGCTGGGATGTTACTGGAAGAAATATAAGAAAGGAGAAAGTTATGAAGGGAAATATTGACAGAAAGGGCAGCCACCATGTAGGAAGAAGATTTGAATGAAAGAAGAAGAACTGTTAGAGAAAGGTTTGTGGAAAGGACAGCTAACATGTCGTAAGAAAAATTGGACGAAAAGAGAAGGGTTGAAATGGTTGGAATTGTTGTTTATAGTCAAGCTTCACTGAAGTATTATCACGCAATCCTTGCCGTCATTTTTAACGACTGGGTACACTAGTTTATTAATACACAGTTTATTTCTTACTTGCTTGCTTGGTTTGTCTCTCTGTCACGGTCTTAAGGATTTAGATTGGAGAAAATTCGGTAGAGTGCACTATCGAAATTTACACTTTCGATAGAATTAGTTAAAGTAGTTTTCGAACTTCTGTAGTTCTACAAAGGAGAACTCGGAATAAGCAGCAAAAACTACTAACGTCGTTAGACGTGGAAAAATAGGAGAGAAAAAGAGTTTCCCCTCCCGTCGGGTCAAAAAGAGTTTCCGCCCTATCGTGTCAGGAAGAGTTTCCGCGCTGTCGTGTTCGGAGGTTCCGTGCCGGTGCCAAGTCACCAAGCTGGACCATATCACATGCGTGTAGTTTATTCAGACAGTAAGGATCCGTTGCAGTGTGGAGCGGGGTTGTCGAGCTGCGTGCTGATGGTGGATGCTGATCCTGGTCCATCATCGGCTAAACGTGACATTCTACATCTTCCTTGCTTTCACCATCCTACATTTTGTGTTACTGAATAGAATTTCTTTAATTTTGTTTTTTGTGTTACCTAGCACCAATTATCTAACGCGTACTCCATAATTAACTATTTTATCCAGAACTACAACAAAACTTAAAATTTGATTACTGTCAAACGTTAAATAAACTTACTTAACACGTTGACTCCGAAGTGGTACGTATGTGGACCACTTAGGTTAGGTTCTATAATTTTTTCAGATCCTTCTAGTGACTATGCGTACAAATTGAAGATTTACACCAATCAGGCCATCGGAGGCAACGTGTCAATTAGGAGTGAATTCGCCTAATAACGAGAGCATTTGAAAAGACACTCTCAACCCTGAATTCCACACGCTAAATTGAAATTTCCTCTTTCTAACAGTCAGGATCACCAGCTTGATCGACTGGTGAGCGAATCTGTTTTCGAGTGGGAAGACCCGGGTTCGAATCCCGCTGCCGACATGGTTGACGCGGCTAGAAAAACGGCATGGGGCTTGGGTAAACAACCGAATAATTATCGAAGTAATTATCCGACCCAAGAATGGGCCAGATGGTTCGTTCCTATAGCCTCATTCTATTTTATTCTAAAACTACTACTATCCTTTACTATCCATGTGGAGTACGCTTCTTCTACTATTTTCTTTCTAATTTAAACTTCTCTCACGCCAAGCAGTTTCCGATGGAAACACTGAAAGAGCACGTATGTTTTAGGTTAGTGCCAATAAATAGAGAATCGTCAAAAAACGTAACGTACTGAAATACGCTTCTGTTAGGTCATTTATTAGCAGAATAGTTGATCTATTAACTTCGTACAGAACAAGCAAATTGGGTGGGTGCTATCAACTTTGGGACAGCGACGGGCAAACTCTTGCTGTTTAATAAGTCCTCGTAATCGACAGTAGGTTTACTGGGCGGTAATTAGAAACCCTGACTATACATATAATAATAATAGCAATATGATCTCGGGATTTTGTTAGGTTGTATAATAAATCTTTAATTTAGCGTCAGGAAGAAGTGGGAGGCTACGGGTTGTGAGCCATCAATCTTTGAGCACGCTGAGGAACGGGTCATCTGCGTCTTTTACTGCTGGAGCTCAGCGTGCGCTGCCTAGGGTTCCGGTTGAACGCGGTTTCGGAGGTGGAAGACTGACATTCCGGCTCTAGACCCCAGGAGACCGCCGAACCTCGAGCGTGGGGGTGCTGAGGCTAGCCGTTCTCTCCACCTTTCTATCGTTAATATTCTGGCTCTCGCAGACTTTAGGGTTTTTAAATGCCAATTTAGTTACTAGCAAGAGGCCAGTTTTATTGCAGGGACGGCTTAAAATCTTAAGCAAAATGTTGTGAACTTTAATAAATAGTTGAAAAAATTACCCTGCTAAATTGAAGCAATTTGTTGCTGAAGTTCAAGTTAAACGACTAACTTGCCATTTAATCATGGTGCACGTTTCAGTTGTTGACGGTAAATTCGTCAAAATGAATTGTTTATGAAATATGTTGAATATAAAGAAAATATTGAATTACTAGTTGATTTAAAGTAAATAATTTAATTTAAAACCTAGACTTTCATTCCTGAAGTGTCGTGTACATTTGTGCGCATGCGAATTCGCGACAGCACATCCTTCAATATGGAAACTCCTTCGCAAAGCCTGCGTCCACTGGCAAATCAAACAAAAGATTTTAGTAGAAAACGAGTAAATGTTCACGTGTGGGTCTACTAAATCCACTGTATTCACAATTTGTTGCTAGCTTGCCTCATCCATATTTCTATCACGCTCCTAGCGATTTAGATAGTTGAAATTTTGGTAGGGTATACATGTATTATAAGCATTGTATTTGGATACCAAAGGCACATCCTTCAATCATGAAACTCCTTCGCAAAGTCTGCGTCCACTGGCAAATCAAACAAAACATTTTAATGAAGAACATGTGAATGTTAAAGTGGGGATTTACTTGTTCCACTATATAATAATATGATGTATAGTTTGTTGCTTGTTTGGTCCGTTTGTCTACCACGCTCCTAAGGGTTTAGATAGGAGAAAATTCAAATGGGTACACGTGTATTGTAACCGTTGAATTGTAAACACCAGAGGTACATCTTTTAATGTTGAAACTCCTTCCCAAAGCCCACGTCCGCTAGCAAATCAAACAAAAAAAATCAGTTAAACATAGGTAAATTTTTCCACTTGTGGGTCTGTTAGTAAGAAACGAATTAACAGGCAAAGGAGTTTTTGTCCTAAAAATGTTCCGTGAATGCAAACCACGAGAATCTGTTTTACCATCTTAAAGCTGCTCCCTGCTTTCTTCGAATGTTACTTTTTGTGGACAAATTTAAGTGTTTTCTGTGTTTTCAATCAAAAGCAGCCATATACTGGGTATTCCTAAAAATGTATTCATTTTTTAAAGGCGTTAGTTTCAATACTACTCATATTTGTAAGGTGTACATGAGGTAGGTAACAACGTTTCGGGATACCATATAACTATTCTGATTTTGTTCTTTTGAATGAGACTTGTTCCAGACTTTTAGTACCAGTAGTATTCAAGCTACAGTCATTTAAAAATGTATACTTTTTTGGGACCCCTATACAATCCTAAAAAATAACGAATGACTCGTCTCAACCAGCATAATTGGCCTAGCGTCGGCACGAAGAATATCCTTAAAAACTCGTCTTTGTTACTCTGAATACTCTCTTTGTTAATAAAATAAATTGTATTTTCTACTTGTTACTTATTCTGCTGTCATACTTTTCTTTAGACCGTTTTTTACCGTTACTCAGCCAGAATCATACATATTTGTAGTAAATGTCCTATACTTCCAACGGTATTCTGTAAGTGCTTTTCTCAAGAACGTTTATCAAATTTCAAAATCCTGTCTGAAACTTTGAATTCAGCTTCAGTACACCACAGATATATGTGTTCCGGTTCACACCAAATTTATTTCATTTGGAGTCACTGAAAATCAGTATAACTTATTTCCTTTACACCATTTGATGCAACATGGAGTACATCACTAAATCCCAGTATTCATTCTGAAATTTTGCAGAGTTATTTGCAAATTTGTTAGTTAAAAGGAACTTTATCACTAATTTGACTTCGTTGAACCAAATTACCTTGAAACACATAGTACCAAAAACTAACAAAAGCTACAGAGCAAAACTGTTCAGTGAATATTCCAATATAATTTCTGAGGCTTCATATCCAATAAATATATGACTCATTCATAGTGAGTTTGCCCAAGGGGCCGAAAAAAGCAATCCGGGGGTTGTCGCTGATGTGCTTCACAAGCAGATTGAAATTGGAACGATGGACCGTAGAGCAAGCAGCGAGAGAACGAGCTAGCTCAAGGGATAAACATAGTTTGTTATTTTCCAGCCCTTGCAGCCCTATCAAAGAAACAGCGTGTGAAAGTGCTTAATATAAATATTTTCCTGCCTCACGTTATCATTTTATGAGTCCAAGTATATACTTACGAAGTGACTGGTGTTCAAAATTTAGTTATTAAAAAACAGCAGTAAAACAATTATATTATTCTTCAGTGTACTCTGCTTCTTTTCCGTAGCACTTCGTCCAGCGACCCGTAAGCTTTTGCATTCTCACCATGAAGGTTTTCGGTTTCAGCGGTCTCTCACGGGATGGCCTGACACGTAAACACGCTATATCGGGCCCATAAAAGGAGCCCCCAGTTGATAAATTTTATTTGGAGCATTTGGGAAACACAAATTGTGACATCAAGTGTAATTGTTTCAAAAAATGCAGCCCACGTGGTCGTCAACAACGAAAAAACATTTCCTTAAGCGGACACACGTCATTGCTACCTGTGTGAATATTTTTAGTCATGACAGGTTGAAAACTTCAAAAATTTCCTTTTTCCTAACTTTGACTGATTAATTCGTTCCAACCCTCCCAAAATCCCCCAAAACACTGTAAAATCGAGTTTTTATTTAATAATGAACGTATTATAATGAACTAAGTTCAAAAAGAACACTTACCTCAAATAGTCACTATAATTCTTCACTTGATTTAGCTTTTTTGGTTGCATTACCATCCTTTTCATCATCATTCTCTGTCGGCTTTTTTCGCATGAAGCGATCTAGCGAAATTGGCTTCTGCCTGGTTTTCAAAATATTACGAAAGTGAATGAGGTAAGTGCCATTAAAGAAGGCACTAGCACGACCAGTAGAAAGTTTTTCTGGGGGCCTTTTCAATATAATCGGAAAGTTCTTGCCACTTAGTCAAAATTTAATT
>VCRD01001181.1:143117-157749 GCA_006783055.1 Trinorchestia longiramus | reverse complement strand
GTGCTTGTTCCCACATGCGGGAGTGAGTGGGTGCTTGTTCCCACATGCGGGAGTGAGTGGGTTGTAAGTTTGTGAACATTAAAATGTTTGAACAATCTATTTAAGATTTTAGGATTTTTAAACTAAAAGTCGTGGATGTTTGGGCAACTATTCACTGAGATCACACACTCAACAAGTGAGAAAGAGCTGCTGTCTCCTCATTAGTTTGTAAGACGCATTCTCAAACCCCTCACACATTTCCACTTACGAACGAGTTCTTCTCGTTTGCTAGGCATTTCAATACAAGAATAGTAAGCGTTCATTAGGGGTGAATTTTGACTGACGTAGCCATGGTAACTTTCTGTCGTGAATATTATAATCAGAGAGATAGACTAGTCTTGGTAATTAGTAACTTGTGTACAATAGGGAATCCAACCAGAACTGACTTGTCAGGCTTCATATGATGCTTCTAGTGGATGTTCTGTACTATACTCAATACCAAAGTTAAAGAATAGTCAATGAATTGTTAATGAGTACTCACCAAATAGTTGATGAGTAATGTTACTGGTCTCACCTGTTCAGGTAGAGTACTTGAGTGACTTACACCGTCACTGAGTGACTTGCACCGTCACTGAGTGACTTACACCGTCACTGAGTGACTTACACCGTCACTGAGTGACCTACACCGTCACTGAGTGACTTACACCGTCACTGAGTAACTTACACCGTCACTGAGTGACCTACACCGTAGGTACACCGTAGGTACACGTCAGTCAATTTTCTTCATTAATAATTGAGCAAAGTTGTAATCTCTCTTATAGGACGCGTCTAATTTTGTGTTCTGATGATCAATTAACCAATGAACAATTGATGATTTGTCACGTCAGAGTTATTTTTAACGACCTTCTTATTTTCGTATTTTATACACTGCTTATTTTTATTTACTGAAAAACACACTGTGAAATAGGAATAATGTTTGAGTTGTGCATCAGGCTAGCTAATCTAAAGGACGAACTCTTTGACTCATGGCACCATATGGTCAGGTGTCATCGCAGTTTGGATGAGATCGCATTTTGGGCGATATCATCACATTTTGGATGATATCATCACATTTTGGGCGATATCATCACATTTTGGATGATATCATCACATTTTGGGCGATATCATCACATTTTGGATGATATCACATTTTGGGCGATATCATCACATTTTGGGCTATATCATCACATTTTGGGCTATATCATCACATTTTGGGCGATATCATCACATTTTGAGCGATATCATCACATTTTGGGTGATATATTTTGGGCGATGTCACATTTTGGATGATATCAGATTTTAGGTGATATCCCAATTTGGGCTATATTATTAGATTTTGGGTGATATCATCTCATTTTAGACGATATCATCAAATTGTGGGTGATATTTTAAAATTTTGAGCGATATCAGATTTTGGGCAATATCATTAGATTTTGAGCGATATCACTAGATTTTAAGTGGTATAATTGTAGTAAAACACCTCATCATGTTAGGTGTGTGGCTGAGGACTCAGCAATGGTGTAGGAATAATGAAGGGAAGTATGAAGAGAGCGGACACAGTGAGCTCTAGTGTCACTCAGGGCTGCAGCAGCAGAAATGGTCTCCTGCAGAGTCTGGTTGTGCTGTAATGAATCACTTCCTGCCTAAATTATGTTGATGAGAAAAGAATTTGTTTTGTTTTTGATAGCGGTGACGATTGAAGGTTGCGTAATAAGTGGTGTCTCATATATCACAAATGAAAAATTTCCGTCTCAAAAGATTGCGCATGTAGCGATGGTGAAATAAATTGCCTGTCTGTATTTTAGGACACTGAACTGGACTCGAAAATGTTTGACGTCAATTATAGGCTAACTTTTCCGAATTTGCGTTCTTTCAGAAGGAATGTTCTTTTCTGAAATTTAAGTTCGCAGCATAATTCAAGGATTGATATAGAAATTACTAGTGACAACTGACTTTAGAAACTGAAAAAATTCCCTGGAAATTGGAAAATTTCCATAATGCCGAACAAAACACGTTAATAAAGTGGAAGTAGTTTGAAAAGTATATAAAATAATACTGAACATTGATATAAAATTGCATTTCAAGTAGGTAATCTCACTCACAATCCTAATGAAAGGGCTGTGCAAAATTGAAGTACAGGAGGGTATACATGATGACCAGCTTTGCAATATGGTGTCTTCATGAAACTTGGAAGAATAAGATTCAAGTGTAGAGAGGAAACATAGTAAATATTGCAATAAAACCGTGAAAAGAAGAGACCGTCGCCTACAGTGGGTTATGGTGCGTGCATCACGGAGCCGCCCTGCAAAAACTGGACAGAGAAGTTCTCTGTTGGTGCTGCCGTGGTAGTCTGGGGGGCACTTGTCGAGTGTTCCTTTTTTTGGAAGTGGCCTTCACGAAGCTCTTATTGCATGAAATTGTTGCTGTTTCCATGTAACTGTCAGACTCTGGTTCAAATTACTGTTTGCTTGCCAGTAATTTGAGTATCTAGGATACATGCTCATTGAGGTAAATACTTTACGACTGATCAGCTTCAAGGTACAATTGGCAGTATTGTATCTCGGATACAAACTCACTGAGGTAAACATGGGGAATTGGTGTTACTGGCCAATTGGTTTTTTATTTGGGACAGAGGTTCCCAACCTATTTTATATTTTATTCAAGGATAAATTATGCGAATTCCGAATAATATTTAAAAAAGATTGTTACTTCATTCTTTTGTACTAGACAGTCCCCGTGGAAGTTCCATGGTTTAGATTTTACTGATTTGATATTATTAAAAAGATGAAAGCATTAAAGATTTGTGACGAATTATCGTGCTTTAAATGAATATTTTTCATTAATATATACAGAACTTCCATTGTGCATCTTATTTACCGATAGCATGGCCAATATAGTACCCGTTGAAATTCCTTGATTTAAAAGTGTTGAAATCAAGGATCTATTAAATAAAATATATTTTTCACTTTTGCCTGTGGTACTATCAGAATTTAAATATTTTTCATGAATGTATACAGAACTTCCATTTTCTATTTTATCTACCGATAACATGACCGTGTAAGAGAAGAAAGCTGATAACGGAAAAAATGGCGTGTTTTATAGTGATCCGGCGCCTCTGGTATCCACAATACAGTGCTTGTAATATATGCATACCCGTTTTGATTTCAGTTCAATAGTTTTTCTTCAGTAATAGATAGGAAGTAATGGGACGGATACACAGATACAGAGAGATAGAGATACATAGTCGATTTAGATAATTTGTATATGAAATTACAAATGTAGTCCTGAAACATAATAAATCAACATTGGAATAGACCTGAGAAAATTAATCTGTTACTTGAAATAGAACAATTAAGTAGTAAAAAATAGTAGTGAATAGTACGAGGACTACTTTTCAGATGTTTGGAGAATTTCACTTTTTTCAAATACAACAACTAAAATTGTCAGGCAGTGAGAAACAGCTGACGACTGAACTTGTTTCATCCCGGTAACAAACATGTTCAGTTTACGTCTTGAACTTTAGGAACTACTGAACGTGTTAAATGTATGGTAGAATTGAATCTCTTTAGCCATGTATGTGACGGCCACTAAATAACGATACTTAACTAATGAAAACAAAATTAGTCCTTTGGAAAAGAAAATAAAAATGCCAACATACAGGGTGTTTCAGAATTAAGGCATATTAAATAATCATTTCAAATCAATATTTGATTATTTAAATCATATGATTTTGAAGATAGTAAAATAATCTTTTTATTTTGAGTGTTTAAGTTCTAAATTCATACTTTATATAATGACTATTTATCGAAACATCATTAACAAGTTCCACAAAGAAGGCGAGAGTAACGTATCAATTGCAAAAAAGTTAAAAATGAACCGTTTAACTGTTTGGAAATTGTTAAAAATTTTAAGGAGACTGGTACAACCTCTGATAAACCAGGACGAGACCGGAAACGAAGTGTTCGGATAAAAAAACCATCAAAAACACGCGGAAGAAGTTGCGTTGATCCCATCGAGAACTGGCTGCAGAAGCCGGTGTTAGCAAAACTTCAATGTATCGAGTGTTGGAGGATCTGGGAAAGAAACATTGCAAAATAATGAAACGTCATGAGCTTAATGAACATCATGAGAGAATGACGGGCGAAAGAAGTCGTCACATCCTTTGAAATAGCTCAAGGCACGCTCCCAAACTCTGTGTTCACAGATGAGAAAAAATTTAACATTCAAGTTGTGAACCATCAGAACGACCGAGTTTGGAGTTCAAGTTCAGTCGAGGGTAGGATTGTTACGAGACGTCAAAATGCACAGTCTGTCATGGTTTGGGCAGCTGTGACAGCCACAGGAAGATCTCCGCTTGTTTTTGTGCCTTGTGGGGTCAAACTGAACTCAAAACGGTACATTTCTCTTATTTTGAAATCAAAGTTGCTACCATGGGCTACAGAATATTTTCAGGGTTCACCATGGAGTCTCCAACAGGATTCAGCACCATCACATGGCTGCAACGTAAACCAAACCTGGATTCAGAGGAACATTCCATCTTTCATAAGCAAAGATGTATGACCAGCAAGGAGCCCCGACCTCAATCCCTTGAACTTTTCTATCCGGTCCATTTTGGAGACAAGGACCTTAGCTACCCCTTACACTTCTCTCGAGTTCCTCAAAGCAAAACTGCAAAGGAAATGGGAAGCAATTCCACAAAAACAGAGACGTGCCGCTTGCGATGCATTTGTAAATAGACTTAAAACTGTAGTTCGTAATAAGAGTGGTTACATCGAATAAATGCAGCACTGTATCGTTTGCTTATTATTCACCTTTGAGTTTCAACCCTCGAAATCAAAATCGCTCATCTGAATTTTCATAAACCTACCAAAAAGTTCGCTGCCTTAATTCTGAAAAGCTTTGTATAGCCAATGTCCAATTATTTACCTGGACTTTTCTGGCACCCCCTGGAATATTGTCTTGCTCCCCAGGTTGGGAACCCTTGATATTGGAGGCTGCTTGGCTCGTGGAATTGTTGGATCGAACTTACCGTAAGGATTGCGTGGTAAAAGATTGTGTATGTCAATAATAATTTTCATTTATTCCTGGCTTTATTTTTCCTTGTAATTGCATTTTTCTCGTTATAATTTCATTTGTTAAATGTTTTTTCATGTCGCGTTGATAGTGGTTATTGATGCTATCATAATCGTGATAGGTTTCTTTGTCGTACATCGCCGTGCGTTCTGATTCTCTTAGTTATTTGACATCAATTTTTAATGTTATAGTTCAGGGAGTGCATAAGCATAGCAGGCTTCCGGACTGATGAGAACTCTTGTGACTGTGACGGCGCCGTGAGAATTATTCCTCCGTGCCGAAATACATATGTCTCGTAGATTTCCATATCTTAATCAGTTCGGCAATTACAGCGTACCTGTTTCTGGTTCATTTGTTTTTATTCAGTAATGGCAATAAATTTATTCAATTTTGGCGATGACTTTATTTAGTAATTTCAGTTATTCAGGTGCCAAGTAACTCGAGTGAGAGCAATTATCACTTGATCTTAAACAAATTTGTTTTCCAGTTCATGAATGAGTCGCAGTAGTAATTGAATAAAAATATCGGATAAAATTAAAAATTAATCAAAATTCCCTAGTGTGAATGAAAGATGTTCATAACTAAAAATCCTTCATACCTCTCATTAATTTGTTCTCAAAAAGTATGGATAATAACAAACTTATGATCACAACTCATACAAAACGCTAGTTTGTGCGCACTTGCGTAGTAATTTAAAAGTTTTCCAAGTAAGCTTTCGTGCAGTGCAAGGTTCATGAATTTTTGTGTGCAGTCACATTAAGGATGTTGCGGTTTTTGTTTTATTGTTGCCATTCAGTCGATCTTTCCGGCCTTCATTGCCCTGCTTCTCCTAACACAAGGTAAACTGAAGGTAAACCTTACAGCAGTTATTTATACTTCATTTTCATATTAATAATCTCTCATCATTCGTAAACTAATAATTGTCGACCCTGGTAAAATCAAGTATTCAACGTGAAGTGGTAAAACATACTCATTTTTGTGTACTAGTTCATGTGAGTAGTAGTCGTGTAGGCACAGGTGTGTCAGACACGACCTGTAATTGTCAAACTATAGGGAGGAAATCTAAACTAATAATTTGCATGAATCGTCATGGAAAGCGGATTTAAATTGTGTTTCAACGTATTTTGATCAAGTGCAGTACAGGGTGCGGCAACATTACTTCTTTTTTGCCTTTCAAAAAGGTATGAAAAAAAGGAAGTTCTGTTACTGCACCTTGTACTAGAGTGTACAGCACTGCACACCACATTAAGTACAGCCTAGGAGACGAGCGACAACACGATACAATACAACACAACACGACACACAACACGGTACAATACAACACAACACGATACAATGCAACACTATGTCGACTGTTTAATAGTGTCACTATTTATGTGTCCATTGCATAATAGCGTCACTGTGTCGACTGTATAATAGTGTCACTATTTATGTGTCCATTGCATAATAGCGTCACTATGTCGACTGTATAATAGTGTCACTATTTATGTGTCCATTGCATAATAGCGTCACTATGTCGACTGTATAATAGTGTCACTATTTATGTGTCCATTGCATAATAGCGTCACTATGTCGACTGTATAATAGTGTCACTATTTATGTCAACGGTTTCGAATTAACGAAATTATTGCATTGTTTTCATCACACGGTATTTCAATTCTCATTGAAAACGGGAAAAACTATTTATTTCATACCTATGAAATTTTGTGCATATATAAGAGTATTATTTTAATACTGGTCGTTTTGTACATGTCTAAGAAGGAATAATATGATACTGCGTGTTGTGTACTTGTGTAAGAGTATGATACTGCGTGTTGTGTACTCGTGTAAGAGTATGATACTGCGTGTTGTGTACTTGTGTAAGAGTATGATACTGCGTGTTGTGTACTTGTGTAAGAGTATGATACTGCGTGTTGTGTACTTGTGTAAGAGTATGATACTGCGTGTTGTGTACTTGTGTAAGAGTATGATACTGCGTGTTGTGTACTTGTGTAAGAGTAACATTGTAATACTCATGGTATGTTGCAGCTGTGTGATGGTAGGGGCACCATGAGGACCAGCATCAAAGGTCCCCTGCGGCCACCACTTCAGGACTCCCCCAAGAAGGGCGTCGGCTCCCCCAAGACCAAGCAGCGGCCTCTGAACAGGTGCTTCAAGGCCAAGGATCTCAAGAAGACAACGAAAATGGCCAAGGTGAGGTCTTTTATTCTTGTAAGACGAGCCTGTCGTTCTTGCGAGACTTTCAAACATCAGAGAATGTTGATACTGGCACTTGTTACTGTGCAACTTGGTACAGTGTAGGAGGATGTGTAGTTTTGAAATAAATGACGAAAACTGTTGAAGATTAAATTATGATTGTGCACTAGAAGTACTCAATTCATTCAAATATTTCGTGACTTAAATTGCTTTGCAACTTGTTTTTCAATACCTTCTTTTTTTTAACTGTACCTACCTTAGTTTCATACAGCTCAGCTCAAATAATTCACTGAGAGTGTAGGATATGGAAGTAGGTAAATGTTTTTTCCTTTGCAACATCGTGATATTATTTTCAGCTTTCATATTTACCTTCAAGGTTGAGAAAATCTCGTTTTCCTGCAACTGAAAGACAAGGACTTCATTGATGACACTTGCAGCTGTTGTTGCTCGATTATTACTTTTGGGATGCTCATTTGCAGATATTTCTTTACGGTGTCTCCGATTATCAATTTCTTCACTCTACTCTTTTATTCATGTATAATCAGTGTTAGGTTACCTGCATGTCCCACCTTCATATCCAGTTCCTTTGCTACTCTGACTCATTTTGGTTGTAGGATTTCAAAATTTTTTCTTAATCGTTACCTGTTAAGATTTTTTTTCATTTCAGAAGTTCTCCAAAACACCAGAGAAACAGTCCAAAAAACCAAGTGGTTCTTCGCCAGCCACCATCGCTTCAAAGTCTAAGAAAAGTGACCCGCAAACGGAGGATAAAACTCGTTCTCCCAATAGTCCAAGCCTCGTCAGCTCCACGGGGAAAAACAAGCCCTCCAGCCCCTCCAAATTTCCCTCTGACTCACCCTCAAAATCCCCCGATGTATCCAAACCGAGCGGTGGTGGAACAAAGATCAAACCTTCCACTAAGACAGAAAAACTTTCCTCTCCTAAGAAACTGAAATCGAGCCTCCAAAAAATCACTAGTGCCAAAAATAAGCTAAAAAAGAATTCGAAGGCTCTCGAGAAAAAAATAAAGGAATTGCCTAATGTTTCCTCTTGCAGAAATTCGTCTCCCAAGAAGTGTAAAGCAATCTTACTGGACCCCGCTGCCGTGGCTGCTGAGACTGCTTCTGACGACAGCAAAACACCAGTCTCAAAGTCGCCTCAGAAAATTTTGACTTCAACGAAAATTGAAGAGAATATTACAAAGGAGGACGCAGTTGTACTCAAGAAAGCAAAACAGAAATTGCAGACTACTTCTGAAAGCGTTTCTAGGAAGAGAGGTCGTCCTAAGGGGAGTAAAAATAAAATTAAACCATTTTCTGATAAACCTTTCAAGGATAAACTTGATTCAGGCAAGAAGAGTAAGACTGGAGTGGTTTTCAAGAGCTCAAAAGACGTCAAGAATGTGGCTAAGGCCAAGCTTAAGTCAGACTTTGAGGAAACTTCTGTAAGTCCATCGCGGGAAATGAACAAAGTGAAGCGCATGGCTGCCCTCGAGGTTGACCACTACATCTACAACACGGACGATGGTTCTTCTGAGTTTGAAGACTACAGTTCTGCAAGGCAGGCACTCAAGCTGGAAAAGAACAAGTCCGCGCTGAATAAGTCTGTCAAGGTGTCAAAGTTGGAATCCACTGCTGGAGACTCTGGCTGGGAGACCATCAGTGAATTAGATACGTCGTGTAACAAAAAAACAGTTACTAAGAAGCCGAAAGATTCCGTGGAGGAGAACTCAAATGTTCGCAGTGCTATTGACAGCGTTTTGAGCCGCGTCAAAATGGAGAAGAAAGACGTTATTGTGACTGAAGTTGAAGCTCAAGAGTTGCCTCCGAAAACATCGACACCAAATACAAGCACTTTGAAACAGAGTCCTGTGTCGGCGAAGGGCACCAAGGAAGATTCGTGTGCCGATGACGAAGAGTCCGAGGATGATGTCAGTTACACCAAGAAACAGGATCGCACCAAGAATGCAGCTGTGGACTCTACTAAAAAAGCTGTGCAGAAGAAAAAGAAGTTTTCTCATAAATCCTCTAAACCGATTATCCCTGGCAAAGCGGTTACTTTTGCTTCGGAAGACGAAGAGAGTAATAAGGAGAGCGAAAGTGAGGAAGACGCTGGGAAGAAAAAGCGTGTGCGCTCTTCAACAAAAAATAAAATTGGCGCGTTGAGGTCTTGCAAAAGGGGCGTAGAGCCCTCACCTGCACCTCTGCGTCGCACTGCACGCATGGCGAGCCTCAATGCGCGTGCTGTTATGCACTGCATGAATGAGGACGCTAGGATGCCTTTGCATGCTCCACCCAGACATGAGGTCAAAAAGCAGCAGCAACAGCCTGAAATGAGTCTCGTTTTGAGAGCAGAGTCCACTATCGCCAAACGGCACACAGACGATGATTCCGACGAAGACGAAAGCGACAGCACAGACACCATCCAAATACGTCGTCTACAGCCAGGCAAGCGCAAGAAAGACAACGGGTCTTCCTCTTCTAATAAGATGAAGAAAATAACGGTACGCAAGAAGCGACGGGGTGAGCTGGACGTTCAAATGGACATGCGTGACATGGTGGTGACCAAGCGCATGGCGAGTCTTAATGCTTCTGCAATTATGGCCGCCAGTTATTGCGTCGAATCCCGCAAACGAACTCCAACTCACGCAGCCAGTTCTTCCGCAGAAAGTAGCGAAGTGACCAATTTGAATATCAAAAGACAAATATCCTACAAGTCAACCAAAAGGAAAGGCTCGAAGTCGTCACGAAGTAGCGTCATCACAGTGCAGGAGACCACGAAGAAGTTGAAAAAGGCTGAAGGGACGCGGGAAACTGAAGTGGAAGAACGGATCATTGTCAAGAAGAAGGTCAAGAGGCACAGTGGCAGAACGAGTGCGACGCACGACGACACTGACAGAGACGATGACGAAGAAGACAACGTGACTGACGGCTCCGAATTGAACCATGACGAAATCATTCCCAAGAGCCCGGAAGACGGTGGCATGTTCGTAGAGTCAACCATCACGTACATCACCACACAAACGGACACACTTCCTCAGACAGCCTCGCAGTCTGGGGCTCCTCCACATTGCATCGCTCCCGGGGACCGTCAAACCACGACGGTGGTGCAGCAAGTCGAGAGGAAGTCCAAAACCACGACCAAGTGCACGGCTTACTCGAGTGGTGCTCCTCCCACGGCTTTCATTCCACCTACCCACTACGTCCAGGTGAGCTGTGACTTGATGCTTGGTCTGGAAGATAAGGAAAAGCTAATCGATGCGTCACATTATGTGAACGGTTACTTGATGGTTATACGAGTGTTCAAAGACATTGATATGAAAATAAGAGCTATAATATGTGAAAACCAAGTGATAAATGCCTTTTTATCCATTTATTTATGTTTATATATGTTTTACTTCAGTAATAACTGTTTAATAAGAACCACTCTTATAGTGGAACTAGGTTGTGGTTGTGTGAAGATGTGGTGTGTGACTGGGGCCTCGTAGTTGAGGGTGTATGACCTCCAGGGAAGCGTGAGTATTGTAATATTATATTAAACTATAAACTTGAGCTTTTACGAAATATTATTATGCGTTTTAGTGTATAATTCCGTCTCAGGTCTCAACTCAAGAAATTGGACGTTTGTAAAGAACTCTCACATTCACTGGGAGTTCGTGGATGCATCTTTTATTTACAGGGGCTTTGTAGGGGATAGAATTATGGAACCCTAGTGGATTTGAGTTGTACAGGGTATCACAAAAAAAAGATACATTTTTAAAAGGCTGGAGTTTGAATACAACTGATATTTATGAGGTGTACATACGGTAGATAACAACGTATTCCGGATACAAAATAAAACTTTACATCTTGCTCTTTCGAATGAGACCTGTCCAAGTTTCCTAGAACCAGTAGTATTCAAACTACAGCATTTTAAAAATGAATGTATAGATTTTTTGGGACACCTTGTACTTGTCTGTGATGTGAAATGTAGCTTCCTTCTTTTTCTTACTCCTCTTCGGACCTCATGTGGTCCATAGGTCCGCAATGAATCTCCGCCATTCAGCCCTTCCGGGTGCCATAGTTTCCACCTCCTCTATACTGAGACCACGCGCTCTCATGTCTCGGTGGATTGTCCTACGCCAGATCCTTCTTGGTCTACAGACTCCTTCTTTCATTAGGTGTCCGGAATAAAACCTGCTTAGATAGCCTGGACCCAACCATTCGCAAAGCATTGTGTCTGGTGAAATGTAGCAACCTCCTCTGGATCTGGGCAGCCTCCGGAGAGACAGTGTGCTGAGTGTGGAATTGACGTTCAGTTTAGCTACACTTTCTTTTTCCCTTAGGAATATCATCTCTCGGGTCCCATTTTAATGGTGACGCCGGGAAGTTTTGCAGTGTTGCATTGAATTAAAGTTAATAACTTTGAAATTAATGCGGTAATATTATATGTTTGGCGCAACCTGACTTAGACTTCTGAGAAGTAAAACCCGTGATGTACAAGAAAAGTGATCACCAATTATTTCTACTAAATCATAGTCAGAATGAACTAAATTTGGGCGGAATTTTTTTATCTCCTAAATTATTTTGTCTGGACCTCGTGTTTAGTTACACACGTACTGAGTTCACGTGTTACTGCTCACAGTAGTTTGCTGCTCGAGCTCACTCTGAATTATAGTTTATTGGAGCGACGTAGTAAGCACACGCCTGACTATTGGGGCTACTCCTGTGGATAGTTCGTTTTAGTTCGACGTGTCACGATTCTGCTAATTTCCCAGAGCTGTTTACGTGGCGTGCAAAACTGTTTTGTGACATACTGATGTGCTATGCGCAATTAGTGCGTGTATCAGGTGCTCACGTCACTGTGTCACACCACTGTATTCATATTCTCCACTTTTAATCGCTTTTTTTTTGTTGTTGTAAAAAATGTTACCGTTTTTCAAGATTGTATTTGAAGTGGCACAGACATGTTTTTTTAGTCGGTGCTCTTGCTACTTGTTAGACCAGTTGAGCTGGTAGTGAAACTGTTCATGTTAATAAGGTTTAATTATGTTCTTACAGCCCGTGGTGTACAGCAATGCTCCGGGGCCAGTGACCAAAGCCCCGGTGAGCTATTCCCCCTTGGGCGCTCTGTCGGGGATGCAACCCACCGTAGACCAGCCTGCATCCCTGCCTCCCACATCCCGTCATCCTGCTCCCCTCCCTGGCTCACCTCACTACACACCCCAGCAAATGGTGCCCCATTACCCCACCCACCACCTACACCACCATCACCATCATGTTCACCACGCTCACAACTCGCCACTTCACCACCCTCATCACCTCAACCAGACACCACCCACCGGAGTTGGCTACCACATGCAATCGTCTCCCCAAGGCCCCCCGTACTCCTCATCCTCTCCCCAACACCAGTACCTCCAACCTCACTCTCCACCTTACCCTCCTCCTCCCCTGCCCCCTCCTGCTGTGTCAGCGCCTCCTTCAGGAGGCACTGTGAGGACGCAACAAATATCCCCTCAAACACAACTGCAGCAGCAGCAACAGCAACAACAGCAACAACAACAGCAACAACAACAACAACAACAACAGCAACAGCACTACATGCATAATAATCACCACATTCAACAATATTATCCCCAACAACAGCAACAACAACAACAGCAGCAACAACAGCAACAACAGCAGCAACAACAGATGATGCAGCAACAGCACCACCAACAATCCTTGATGAACTCAGCAAAGCAAGTGAACAGTGGTCGCATGACTGCCCCTGTGTCTGGGTCTCTTCCTTGCTCTTCCTCCAGCAGCCTTGTTACCCAGCAGCAGTTCGCACATCAGCAGCAGCAGCAACAACGACAACAGCAGCAGCAACACGAGCAGCAGTTACGAAGCCAACAGACGAAAATGCAACAACAGCAACAGATCAATCACGCTCGCCAGCAGCAGCAACAACAACAGTTCCAGAACTCCCCCAGTCGACTCCTCCAGCGTCCCCCGCTCTTACCCTCCAATGCTCCTCCCACCTTCCTCCCTCCCACCCAAGACCCTCGACTCCCCTCTAACGGTCACATGCAGCAGCACATTCCCCCTCATCCCCGGCAACCTCACCCCCCGCAGTACCCCCAGTATCCCCCACCTCCGTCAGCAGCATCCACCTCCAGCATTCCCCCATCGGACTCCAGCAAAATTTTGCCCACCCCCGGAGGGGCGGACACCCCAGACAGACATCAGTCTGCATTCACCGCTCCTGCCGTCTCTGCAGTCACAGGTGTGTGTGGGGTCATACAATGTATGCAATCTTATATATTATATAGACGAGGCATAAAATAGTTTTAGATTACCTCTGGTTTTGAGCGGTGAAAAAGACAAAAAACAAAGATACAGGATTAATTTCACTAATGTTTTCCCAAACAATAATACTGGATTGTTTTCCTGACTGACCATAATTTTGTCCGACCAAAGGGACTGATGTAATACAGTAGTGATTAAATTAGTATGGCCTTTTTTAAATTTCGTAATTTTTGTGTAATTTTTTACTAAGTAATCCACTTATTTTCATACATGTGGCAAAAATATCTTTTCTTACATTGATTGATATTTAGTTTAACTTCCTTTAGCTGCTTTAAGTGCTTTCAACACGTTATGGCATTCCAGTGAACTTGAACATTTTTCTAACATTTTTTCTTATCTCTAAAAGAAAATCTTGTAGGAAGATTGCAAGCAAACGCACAACCGAAAACACAACCTGCAACAATATATATAACTCTGTAACGGTACTGAAACGATCTGTGATGTTAGTGGCAGCAGTTAAACAGCCAGACAAAATATGATGAAATTATTTGACAAACCATGAATACTCTACCAAACAGTATACTCTACTACTACAGTCAGTAGAGTATGTTCTGCTGTGCTTGATAAAGAAAATAACAGGCAATTGTATCGCTCTTAGCTGTTTCTATTGCTCAGGAGTGCAATCAGCATGAGTATTAGCCTAGACTTGACGTGCCTGTATTGCCTGTATTGCCTGTATTGCCTGTATTACCTGTATTACCTGTACTGCCTGTATTGCCTGTACTGCCTGTACTGCCTGTATTGCCTGTACTGCCTGTATTGCCTGTACTGCCTGTACTGCCTGTACTGCCTGTGCTGCCTGTGCTGCCTGTATTGCCTGTATCATGGTTGATGTGAGCCTAGGCTTCTATCTTGGGCAGTAGGCTCGTACAATTATAATTCACAATCCAGTAACCTTTTATTTATTGTTTTTCGAGAAAGATGAACGCCATCTGCTAACAGTTTGCTTGCAATCTTCCTACAACGTTTTCTTCTTGAAAAAAAAGTGTTAAAGAAAATATCTTTAAAAATCTTAG
>VCRD01001181.1:88370-142729 GCA_006783055.1 Trinorchestia longiramus | reverse complement strand
ACTGAAGAATGGCTTGCAATTCCTTTGGAAACAATTCACAAGTTGTATGAATCAATACCTAGGAGAATTGAAGCTGTAATTGCCGCAAAAGGTGGACCTACACCATATTAAATTATAATTTGTTGATTTTTGAAGGTGTTTCCATTATTTTGTCCACCACCTGTATCTTGGGCAGTAGGCTCGTACAATTATAATTCACAATCCAGTAACCTTTTATTTATTGTTTTTCGAGAAAGATGAACGCCATCTGCTAACAGTTTGCTTGCAATCTTCCTACAACGTTTTCTTCTTGAAAAAAAAGTGTTAAAGAAAATATCTTTAAAAATCTTAGAAAAATGTTAAACTTCACTGTGATTAAAAGATTAAAGATTAAAAGATTACCTGAGCGTGTTGCAGCACTTAAAGCAGCGTAAGGAGATCAAACCAAATATTAGTCAATGTGAGAAAGAATTTTTTTTGCCATATGTACGGAAATAAATCTATTACTTAGCAATGAAATAACTTTAAATAACCTTTTTGCATAAAAATTACAAAATTTATGATGTCCTTAATATCATAATTTCATCATTATTGTTTAGAGTATTTTGAAAAATATCACATTCTGTCATAAAGTAATCCTGTGACATGGTATATACTGTCATACAATAATACTGTGACATGATACATACTGTCATACAATAAAACTGTGACATGGTATATACTGTCATACAATAATACTGTAACATAGTATATATTGTCTTAAGATATGTACTGTATGATAAATGTCACTTTGGACCTCGAGCTTTTATACAAAATTCGAAAAAGCTTTTGAAATTTCACATCTTTTAAATACACAAGAGAATGTTTTTGAGGTTTATTAGTATACCACGTACTTAGTTGATATACATGACATGTTTGTATTTGTATTTAGTTCATATACATACTGTTTCTTAAGGTGTACTTGTAATGAGGTGTGTGTGTGTGTGTACTTGTTTGTGCTTTCTTGGGCTTTTTTGGTTTGATTGATTGATTCTTGGGGAGATATTGTGGTGTTCTTCTCTTTCTCTGTACTGCAACATTACATATAACACTATAACACGTAACTAACATGCAACACTATAACACATAACACTGAACAGCATCTTGGGAGTACAGAAGTGGGCTTTAGAATTGCATGGTCTCTTGGTTCTCCTCTTAATTTTTCAATGCCGTACTAAGCACTTACTGGATGCCACCATGTCTACATTTTTAAGACACTTTAACATAAATTTAATGGAGGTAATGCGAATCCTTAACTTAATTTCATGGCGTCCAAGTTTCGAGACACAGGAAGCGTGTAGTCCTTGTGTGTCTCTGCAACTCCACCTCAGCCTCGTGTGCTGTGGTGCCACTGTCTCGTGTGCTGTGATGCCACTGTCTTGTCTTAAGAGACTGGCACTTCACCTGACCATTGCGACTGACTTCTGGATCGTGGCACTGAGAGTGCTTGTGTACAGTTAACTTTTCTTAAAGTCATTTGTGCTGGATCAGGTGTGTTCTGGATCAGATGTGTTCTGGACCAGGTGTGTGCTGGACCAGGTGTGTGCTGGACCAGGCATCGTGAAGTGTTCCACATGATGAGGCAGAAGGAAAATTGCCTGTTCAGTTCTGGGTGGGGCTTATATAATAAAACACTTCTGACTCATGCTTCGGCAGTTAAGCGTCTTCTTTTATTATCAGAATGTGAGGTATGGTAGCTTTTATTTTCCTTAGCTTTTCAACAGCTGGCTTAGCCTAAAAAGGACACAACAATAACAAATAGGGGAAGTAAAAGTAACTGTTTAGGTTGAGGCAATACTTCACCCGTGTGTGTGTGTAGTTTACTCAGGACGGCAAGATCATAGTAACAGAACTCACTGGACGAGGTATCCTAGATACTGGTCGGTGACGGCGGTCTCTTTCTACAACCACTACACTAAATTCTTATGTGCACTAGTTACATTTGTAGTTACTACGTGCACTAGTTACGACTTGTAGTTACTACGTACACTAGGTACGGTTTGTAGTTACTACGTACACTAGTTACGACTTGTAGTTACTACATGCATTAGTTACGGTTTGTAGTTACTGTGTGCCTAGTTACAATTGGTTGCCAGACAGTTGAAAAACCACTGAAGGAACTTTGATGATTTAGCTTATGCTGTGAAAGCTTAACCTACAACCACTTGCTCATTTTGAATGAATGAAGTCATGCGGAAATTAGGACTCATTTTTACTGATTTCTCAGAAAATTTCGCCTAACTCTTAACGAAACATTTAGAAAATAAAATTAATGGAAGTTGTTTCTAATAATGCGCTTCAGGATGCTTAGTGATCGATCAAGAGTTAAATACTGGGTGTGGCAACATGACCTTTTTTTTTAAGTAAACTGCGTGGAAAAAAGGAAGTTGTGTTGCCGCACCTTGTAGTACTGGCTGTGTTTGGTGCACTAGCTGTGTGGTGTGTTGCTGAGTTGTGTGGTGTGTTGCTGAGTTGTGTGGTGTGTTGCTGAGTTGTGTGGTGTGTTGCTGAGTTGTGTGGTGTGTTGCTGAGTTGTGTGGTGTGTTGCTGAGTTTGAGAAAGGATGGTTATGTGTAGATTGCGTACGTGTATGTGTGTAGTGTGTACAAGATGTTGTGTGCATTCTATACAATGCGTATAGAGGTTGTGTAGATTGTAGGGTGCTGTGCACGTGTTGTGTACGTGGTTGTGTACGTGTTGTGCACGTGTTGTGTACGTGGCTGTGTACGTGTTGTGTACGTGTTGTGCACGTGTTGTGCACGTGTTGTGCACGTGTTGTGCACGTGTTGTGTACGTGTTGTGTACGTGTTGTGTACGTGGTTGTGTACGTGGTTGTGTACGTGGTTGTGTACGTGTTGTGCACGTGTTGTGTACGTGTTGTGTACGTGTTGTGTACGTGTTGTGTACGTGTTGTGCACGTGTTGTGTACGTGTTGTGTACAGTGATGAGGGTGTTACTGTGTACAGATTATCAGCCCGTGACGGGCCCCATCCCAACGGGCGCTGGCAGTCCGTCCTTCAAGACTTCATCCCCAGCTGCCGGGTCTTCTGGGTGCCCTTCATCTGGTCCCTTCTCTTCCCCAGCCTTCTCTTCCCCTCCTTATTCCTCCCCTTCTTTCTCTGCCCCCATCTACTCTACTCCCAGCGTCTCCCCACCCTACACCTCCCCTCCCTACGCCTCCCCCAACTCCTCCTCAGCTCTGCGAGGTTCTCTCCCCAAATCTCGCCCCTCTTCCTCCCCACTACCCTCATATCCTGCTGCTGAATCCTACTCTCCATCCTCCCCGTATAATTATCCATCGTATCAAGGATACCCTCCGTATGGGAGTAATAAGCAATACCGATCCCCCAGCTACTCTTCATGTGGAGAAGGCTATTCCCAAAGCAGGTCGTATGCCCCATATCCTCCCCAGCAGCACCAATACGACGGTTACTCTTTCTCTTCGAACTCCCCTCTACCTGCCAAGTCTAACCCCCTAGCCCTACCTCCTCCCCCAGCTCCCCCTTCAGGCACCTCCACCATGTCCCCCACGGGGGCTGGAGCTCCCACCTCCTCTTACCCCCCTCAATTCCCCGACTTCGGAGGACCTCCTGAGCGTATTGGTAGGGAGAACAGTATGTCTCCTTTGCTTGATATTGTTTTCCTCCATTTCAGTCTTGTTTTCCTCCATTTCAGTCTTGTTTGCCTCCATTTCAGTCTTGTTTGCCTCTATTTCAGTCTTGTTTTCCTCCATTTCAGTCTTGTTTCCCTTCATTTCAGTGCTGTTTTCCTCCATTTGTCTCATTTTCTTTCTTTTCAGTGCTGTTTTCCTCCATTTCAGTATTGTTTTCCTCTATTTCTGTGCTGTTTTCCTCCAATTCTGTGCTGTTTTCCTCCATTTCAGTGCTGCTTTCCTCCATTTCAATGTTGTTTTCCTCATTTCCAGTGCTGTTTTTCTCCATATTATTCTGTTGGCTTTAATTTCAGTGGTCTGATCATTATTTCATGTGCGTAACCTCTGCTTGTGTACTGTGGTTGCAGTCGCGCTTGCATGAAACAATGCACGCATTTTGGTGCTGTTCCTTCATTGTGCTCCTCCTAGAATCCTTGTTTTAATTCTTGTATTTCACGGGACTCTTGTGAGAGTTGATGTCATTTATGGGGTGTAAATCGCAATCGAATTATTCGTAGAGGTACGTGGCAGGTGTCAGGTGCCCTCATGACGTGGCAGGTGCCCTCATGACGTGGCAGGTGCCCTCATGACGTGGCAGGTGCCCTCATGACATGGCAGGTGCCCTCATGACGTGGCAGGTGCCCTCATGACGTGGCAGGTGCCCTCATGACGTGGCAGGTGCCATCATGACGTGGCAGGTGCCATCATGACGTGGCAGGTGCCCTCATGATCAAGAGGCGTTCATCGGGTTAAATTTGAACTGACAGCTTCATTAATATTGTAGCATTTTCTGTCATCTACTGTTCTGTGGCACGGTGTATCGGAATTTGTGCTTCAGAAAAAGATCACCTCCTACTCATTGTTTATTTTGTGTTGGCTCATTTATTGAAGTTTTATGTGACGCCTGTTTTTATTTCTAGTTTATGCGACACCTGTTTTTATAGTTCATGCGACACCTGTTTTTATAGTTTATGCGACACCTGTTCTTTTTAGTTTATTCGACACCTTTTCATCATTCTAGTTTCGACAGAAACGTAACCGTTTACCTCCGATGAATGTCGACTAAAACTATCTGCAATCACTGTAAAATGTGCATGTGCGTAATGTATAAATTGTATTCTAGCAGGTGTACATCGAGTCTCTAAAATATAACAAATATGCCTATGAGAAGATACATATGTGAAAAGTATTGCTAAATGGGAATTTTATGTTGAATTTTTTTACCTCAATACACTTGTATATGGGCACCATTAGTAACATGAAGCACATCAAGACGGTACTCGATTTCTTGCCATGTTTGCTGCAGCATAACATCATCAATAGTAACAATGTCATCAGTAATCCCTTGCTTTAAGTCAGAAATATCCCGTGCCTTGTGCACTGTTGAACAGAGTAGCTCTGACTCTCTGGCAGCAGTACCGATGGACTTCGTGGGAGAAGCAGTAAATGCTTGTCTTACACGTAGGAATACCAGTAAATGCTTGTCTTACACGTGGGAGAACCAGTAAATGCTTGTCTTACACGTAGGAATACCAGTAAATGCTTGTCTTACACGTGGGAGAACCAGTAAATGCTTGTCTTACACGTGGGAAAACCAGTAAATGCTTGTCTTACTCGTGGGAGAACCAGTAAATGCTTGTCTTACACGTGGAAGAACCAGTAAATGCTTGTCTTACACGTGGGAAAACCAGTAAATGCTTGTCTTACACGTGGGAAAACCAGTAAATGCTTGTCTTACACGTGGGAAAACCAGTAAATGCTTGTCTTACACGTGGGAGAACTAGTAAATGCTTGTCTTACACTGTCCATGCTTCCTCATATGTTCCTGGTCATCCAGTCCTCCACTTATTTATATTTTTATTTTTCCGAAAAACTATATTCTTCTGACAAACTGATATTCACAGACTTGCCTTGAAATGCCTTCGTTGAAAACAGTTTGTGTCAATTCATTGAAAAATGACAGGAAAGTCGGACTGTCTGTCCCTGGTTTACATTTTTTTAGGTGGTGTCTATTGAGTGATAAATGTTAATTGATAAAATATTAATTTGTCCGAAGAATATTCGTTAATCAGAGTATTACCTTGTCTGAAGAATATTATTTCACAGATTTTGGTTTAATTTAAGTCCCAGTTGAAATTTTTTCCTCTTTTCTCTTAATTGACACTTGCTTGTGGGTGCTGTATGTGCATTGCTAAACTGCACCGGCTCCTTTATGCATTTATTTTTGTGCTTTTTTGCAGATGATCCTACTTGCTCAATTATAATAGAGGCAGTAATATAAATAGCATCTGTGGTTGCTGTTAAGTCGTCGTACAACTTCTTTTGACATTATGTTCCTTGTATATTATTATTGAAATATACTTTATTCTTGTCATATTAAGTATTATTGACACATAAATATCAACATATAAACTATTATTTATATATACACCATTGTTGACATGTAAACTATTACTGACATTAACATTATTATTGAAGTATACATAATTATTGACACATATACCTCACGTTGTGCTCATTCAAAAGCTGATGCGTGTTCTGCGTACAAACAAAGTTCTATGTATTGATTTCTGTTGCGCGTTAATTATTTGTTTTTATTATTCGTCTGCTACATGTGTTTTGTGTTGCACGGCTTGTTGTTTCTCTACACGTGTCTATGACATAATCTTTATGTTCGTAGTCATTCGATCATTTGAAGCATGCTCAAAAATTTGGTGAAGTGGTTCTACATTTTATTTTTTCTAAGTAACAATTTAGTTCTGGTACCCTGCTAAGACAAGTTGTCAATTTTCTTACCATCTCCATTTATTGAGCTACTAGACCATTAAACCATTTCAAGTGTGATCGAAACAATTCATAGGGCAATGGAATAATTTTTTATACATTATGGAAACTTGAAGTATTTAACTTTGTATCGTGTTGTGCAGGAGTTCCTGGCAACTGCTGTGACACAAGAGTAGAAGTGGGGATGTCTTCTCATTCCGGCAGCCCTCTTCCCCAAAGACATTTTCCTCCCCAACAAGACCAACATGCACCCTCTGAGTTCCCCAAAGGGCAGCGCCAATCAATGTCAAAGGCGCCAGTTGGTAAACTTTTAAGTAAAGTCGTTCCAGCAGAGCAAGACCGACTGAAGTTGGCATCGAACCTGCCATGTAAGAAGGCTGAAGTGATTGACTTGGAAAGTTTATCTTCCAATGCGTCGTCTTTACCTTCGTCGTGCTGCCGTCAGCAGCAGCAGTCCCCAGATTCCTCTGGTAGGACGGCACACAGTTCCAGTCCTGGCAGTCGGCGTGCCAACTTGGCCTCTTGTCCAAAGGAAGACGTCCAGTCTTCATCTTGCGCCTCGGCCTCAACCGACAACCAAAGATTAGCCAAAAACAAATCTGATGGCTTAGCGGAGTCTTTAATGGCGACTTCTTCGATGGCCTCAGACATCTCTGCCGCCAACTCTACTATCGCTGCCACTTTAGCTAACATCCTCAAATTGAACTCTTGCACTATCAGAAACGCAAACGTTCTGCCCCCTTCTCCTTCTAGTCAAGGCGACTCTTCTCCAGCCTCGCAGGTTTCCTCTGGCTCACAGTCTCCAGTTCCAGTCAAAACTTCTTCCAGCGGTAGCAGGACTCCAGTCCGAGTGAGTCCACAACTTAGGGCATCGCCACAAGTGCCTTCCATAAACTCCACCACTAACGTTCCTCTTCAGTCTGACTCTAAGGATCGTTCTGCTTCCGCAATCTCTCCGCTGAGAGGCAGTTCTCCTAGCAACAGAAATAAGAGATCTCCCCCGAACTCTGAAAATCTTAGTATCCAGAGATTAAAAACAGTCACCGAAGCACAGAATAGCCAAATGGGGCTTAGTTGTAACGGAACTGCACTACCTTCGAGCAGAGGAAACTTAAAAAACTCAGAGGAAATTAGAAGGTCGATAGCATCGGCATTGCCACACCTTAGCGCTTCTATGGTCATGAAGGAAATGGACTCATCGTCTTCTCTCCGGTCTGACTTATCCACAGAAGTTGAGACAGTTGGCCGTAAGCCTTTGTCTAGCGAGGATATTCTGGGTGTGAGAAAAGGATCTTCTCCACACAGCATGGCAAACATAGACTCGAAACCTTTTTCCTCTCTAACTACACGGGAATCCTCCAGTCCCTGTTTACCGTTCCCATCAGACGATGCTACGGATCTATCAGTAGCGAACGATTTACTTCTACTGTCACAGTCAGATTTGCAGTTTCCTTCAAATTCAACTTCGTTCTTACCCACTTCGTGTGCGGTTTCAGTCACCAGCACATCAACTGTTGACCAAGATGACTTGGGATCTTCCAGTGCTGACCGTCCTCCGAGTAGGCCTCCTTCCAGCAAAGCCCTGCACTCGAGTTGCGCTAGTGTGGACCGCAGCAACTCAAACTCTCCAAACCCTCGCTTCGGGTCTAGGCATCTTTTATGTCAGATGGTACCTGCGCATTCTCAGACCAAAACTGCCACTGCCAGAGCGAAGCCTCTCAGCGTTGCCTCTAACCAAAGAAAAGTAGCCACTGTCAAAACCGAAGTCAAGGACTCGGTTGCAGACTTTATGATTTCAGGGTCAGTGGCAGACGTTGGCTGCAAAAGAAAAGACCTACCAGTTGGTAATGATATCATAAATAAAAGTAATCTCATTCCTACTAAGCAAGATTCGACGAGCTCTAGTAGTTCTCCTGTTAGAAAAAGAGGAAGGCCTCCAAAAATTAAAGACAAACCTGTTAGTGAAATAGAAGGGGTTGTGAGTCTCAAGACTTCGATGCTTTCCAACAACGTTCGTTGCGATTCAAAAAACGTGAGAGCTCATGGTGAACCGAGCGGTCCTCAGTGTGCTTTGGTTCATCAATACAAAATTAAAATTACTGAGGAGAAGCTACCTTCGTCTAAGAAGTTAGCGTCAAGCAAATCTGATTCGAAGGACTCAAAGTTGGAAATAAAAAATAGCCTGAATCTGAAGAAATCATTGGAGGTGAAAACGGAATCTGTGCCTAAAATAAAGTCTGAGAAGGTGTCACCCAGCGTCAACTACTCACCTGAAAGTCAGTCGAAATTGTCTTCGACAAATTACAAGCTCGTCAATGGGGACCATGATCCTGCCAATCATTTTTTTCACGGAAACGTTGACCGCCTTATGGATGTTTTAGGTGTGGAAAAGCTGACTTGTGCGCAGAGTCAAATCCCATCGTCTTGTGAACAGCTTAATTTCGTGCTATCATCACACACGAAATTCAAGCCTGGCGTCGTGAAAAAGTCGAGCAGCGAAGATTCTAAAGCCTCGAAATTGTCGGATTCAAGCTCCAGCAGAGAAGGTAGCAATCCTTCACCCAGAAACGCTAAGGTCTCCAAGCAGTCCAGCAAAAGCAGTGGGGGAAAACAATCCAAAACTGGCAAAGTTGCTAGAAAATCCGAGACCAAATCTCGCTGCAAGAAAAGTCTTCTAGCGTACCTAAAAGAGAAGAATGATAACGACTCTGCGAATGTAGACTCTGATGTTCCTAGTTCTTCAGAGGCTGGTGGGGCTTGTAGCACGTCAGGAGCAACAGACGCCGCAAAGGGCAGTGGAGGGGCCAAGACGGCGGGCCCGGGGGCTTTCAGTTCTTTTCCGTCCAAAGGCATCCGGAGGCGCTCGTCGAGCGGTGCTGGCAAGAGTAAAGCCTTGAAGAAACCCAAGTACTCGCATGGCTGGTCGTGGGAAGGACAGCCGTATCAGGGCAAGATTTGGCTCAGAGTAAGTAGTGGTTTTTATGGCTCGCTATCTCAAGAACATTTTTTTTATATTGAAGTTAAAGTTTTGTTTACTGACGGTAACTCTAGGTTCCGCTACTGACCATCGTGTTGACAGTAAGCAAAGTTGATTTCGTGTGCTGTGAACACGACGGTAGCGAGAGGTGCTCTTGGTAGACGAAGGAGTTAAATAATATTCTCGGATATTTCAGAGATGAGAAGTTAGTTCCTTTTCGAGATTACTTGTACTTGTAGTCGTCTATAGGTACCTGTGTGAGCCCCACAACATCAGTTATCCGTGTGGATCCCATAACCAGTTACTCGTATCACCTAATGGGTAAATGAAAAAAAAATCGCCTCATTTTATGCTAAAGCGCTTACTCGTTCAAATATCTATGAACTTTTAACTCTTTGTTACTTCTCTGAGGCAACAAACAATTCCTAAGTTGACAAATATTGTACGTTCTCTATTATATGACTAGAAAGTTCTTGTGGAAATTCCACGTTTCAGATTTGACTAATTTGAAACTATTATAGAGACGAATGTACTAAAGATTTACTACGAATTGTTGTACTTTTAAATGAATATTTTTCATGAATGTACACAGAACTTCCATTCTGTATCTTATCTACCAATAACATGACCTAGATAGTACCTAGATATTACCTGTAGAAATTCTACAGCTTATAAGTGATGGAATTAAGTATCTATAAAATGAAATGCATTGTTCAATTTTTCCCGTGGTACTATCAGAACCAGAATATTTTTCACGAATACATACAGAAATTTCATTCCGTATTTTATCTACCGGTAACGTGGCCGTGTAAGAGAAGAAAGCTAATAACGCTAAAAAATGGCATGTTTTATAGTAATCCGGCGCCTTCAGTATCCACACTTCAATGCTTAAATACATGTATACCTGTTCTGATTTCAGTTCAATAATATTTCTTCATTAATCGATAGGAAGTAATGGGACGGATACACACAGACAGAGAGATGGAGATTCACTGTCTATTATACCGTATGTCCCTCAAAAACCCGAACCGAGTGTTTATTTTCCCGTATCAGTAATACCATCATAAGAATGATGGTATTACTGATACCGGAGCCCTATAAAATTGAATGCTTGCAAGTGAATGCTTATGGTATTCTAATGATGGTATTACTGATACAGGAAAATAAATACTCTGTTTGGGTTTTTGTGGGACATACGGTATATGTAGACTAGACTAGTGTACCTAGCCGTCAAAAATGATGGCAGGGATTCCGTGAAAATATAATACTTCAGTGGTGCTCGCCAATAAATAATAATTCCAACAATTTTAATTCTTGTCCTGTCGTGCAAGTCTTTTTGCGACATGGTGGTTGTCCTTCCCGGAAATCTTTCCCTTTCTAATCTCCTTTCTTTTATTTCTTCCTGTGACGTCGCAGCGCATACTTCAGCTTTTCTTGCACTATCCATCTTTCTTCTCTCTTCATTGCTTTCTTTCGACGAAATTCGCTTCTTTAGACACTTTTTTCACGATCACGGTCCATCCTTGCTTCGCGTTATTATATATGTAAGTTTTTTGAGAGATAGAATCTCCTTTTGAGCTTAGCATACATGGCTCGAGTATTGGCCGTATCACTGGTACTTTGCTGAGATCTTTGTTTTCTTTTCCTCTCGCGGCGCGTGCTAGTCTGCGCTTTCTTCCTTTTGGTGCCTTTTGGTGTTTCTTCCATTGTTCTAATGAATTTTCAGATTCAATTTGTATCCAAAAACATACTTGTAGATGATACGACATATTCCGGTCTACGATATTGAGGCCGTTCAGGAGCATCTTGCCGTTTAGAAGTTTTATGCTGTTTATTATTTTCGGCTGCCACAGGTAGTTGATGACTTCTTGATGAGGAAAGCCTTCTTCCAGCAAATTGCTAAAGCAGAAGGGCAAACGGAGCTCCTGACACTCCCTGGCAAAAAATATGCGAAATAGCTTATGCACTACAGAATCAAAAATCAATCAAAGATGCAGCAATTCATATACTACGCTCAAAAATCGTGCTACTTTTAGAGACTCGCGTTCTTAACACGTTGAGTGCGATACGACCCACCGGTGGGTCACTTAGGTTAGGTTCTGTAATTTTTTCCAAGTCTTTTAGTGCCTATGTGTACAAAGTAAAGATTTGCACCGGCTGGACAATCGCAACAAACGTGTTAAAGACTCACGGTGTGTCCGTTAGATGAGGCAGTTGATGTAAAGGTGCTGGTCCAATAGCATAGTTTGAAGTAGAAACATGCAGTCATGAAGTAGAAGAACACTGTATCTATGCTACATTTTAAACGAATGTTTCCCCCATCATACGCGTGAACAAAAAGTTGTAATGACCCATCACTGGGTTCCGTATCGTGACTACCTGCAGTGACCTAACCAGGGGCCTCCACATCGAATATTTGGCCTTTTACTCCGCGCTAAGTTTCAACTACTACGAAGATATTCAGCTGAAAAAATATGCAAAATAGCTTATGTACGACAGGATCAAAAACTCTAATGCAGTATTTCGACTTTTGAGTATATATTCCAGAAACTATATTTGTCATCGTAATTTATGGATGAAATTTTATGGTATCTCATTTTGTTATTCAGTGGACAAATTTCCTCCTATCTAAATCCTAAAGAGTGTGACAGAGACGGACCAACCAAGCAAGCAACAAATTGTATTATTATATAGTGGGACTAGTCGACCCACACGTGAAAATTCACGTGTTTTTTTTACTAAGTTTTTCGTTTGATTTGCCAGTAGACGCGAGCTTTCCGAAGGAGTTTCCACATTGAAGGATGTGCTGTTGCAATACCCTACCGAATTTCCTCCGTTCTAAATCCTTAAGAACGTGACAGAAGACGGACCAAGCAAGCAAGCACCAAACTGTGTATTATTATACAATGGGATAATGAGATTACTCATATACTGTATATCAAATCCGAATAAAATTATAAAAATGCTATTTTATTTGAACATGATTTCGTTTTGCATAGTAATGAAAATAATCACAAACGAAAAAAATGCAATCGTTACTTCTGTTACGAACCTAGTATTTAAGTTTGCAAGTAATGGTTTTTTTCGTGACAGTTTACGAGTCTTAAATAATTATTTATCACTAGATGACTCGCATGTTTGTGTCACAGAACCTCCGTTCAGTTAACTCATTCCGCGCATGATTAGACTTTCTGAGGGACAAAAATGTATGTTAAAATCAAACTCAAACCTTGACGAGATTTTTATTTTAAAAATGTCATGAAATGTGTGCTGAACTACAAACTCAAGCCTAGATGATACTTTTATTTTCACTTTAACTGCATCGTGTACCATATATGGTACACGGGACCTTTGTTATATACACAAACTACTTTGGGAGTTGCAGTCAGTGTGTTACGGAGATCATTTCTTTCAGTTTTCATGCACTGTGCAGAGGCTTTCTAGTTACTTTGCTTGTGGTAACGTTGGGTGTGTGTTGTCCAGAATGACGAGGTGCTGATGCCACGCACGTGCTACGCTGCCATGCGTCACAAGGAGGGTGACGTAGTGCGTGTGCGTGACTGCGTGTTGCTGCGCTCTGGTCCACGCCGCGCTGACCTCCCTTTTGTGGCGAAGGTGGCGGCCCTTTGGGAGGAGCCCGAGACAGGTTAGTTGTGGGACAGGTTAGTAGTGGGACAGGTTAGTTGTGGGGCAGGTTAGTTGTGGGACAGGTTAGTAGTGGGATAAGTTAGTTGTGGGACAGGCTAGTAGAGAGACAAAATATCAGTGTATTTTCCACAACTCATCTTAAACAATCGTACGGCAACACTACAGACGATCTTAATCACAGATCTCATCTCCAGTTGAAGTTTTAGATGCAGGAATTTCTGAGAGTGTCAAGGTTGAGTAACAGCTGACAGTCAACACTCAGCTTGACCATTACTGCACTCGCTACTATTTACCAACACTGCATCCCTTGACGGATGTAGACAATTGAGATGCGTGAAGGATTCATTCCTCAGAACTGAATTGTGTTTATTGAAATATACTGCGCTCCCTTGTGTGTTCGTGCGTTACAACATCAGCACTTGTTTGCAACTGTGTTTGTGCGTTACAACATCAGCACTTGTTTGTAACTGTGTTTATGCGTTACAACATCAACACTTGTTTGCAACTGTGTTTGTGCGTTACAACATCAGCACTTGTTTGTAACTGTGTTTATGCGTTACAACATCAGCACTTGTTTGCAACTGTGTTTGTGCGTTACAACATCAGCACTTGTAACTGCTTGTTTGCTTATGCGTTGCTAATGAAATTTGCATTGAGAGTTGTATAATATTACGTTGAAACTTCAGAAAAAGAGAAATGGGTTTGATCGGATGTCAATATTCTAATGAAAGATTGAGTAGTGTGGTAATTGACAAGGTGTTAGTAGTAACTCTGTGTGAATGATGGTACAGATGATCTGTTATGAGCTTTAGGATGGGAAATTGTTAGCTTATGGAGAAGTTTTAGAAAAATGAATAAATAGTAAATAAAGTATGTTATCAATTGCTCGATGCGATGACAGCGTAGTCAAGTCGTATGGCTGAAAGAATTTTTTCCTTTTGATGAGTAACCAACGCTTAAATGAGCTGTGGAATAGTTATCAGTTTTATTACAAGTGAGTAGTGACAGGGGGTAACTTTGTTAAAAGCTTTGGTCGAGAAAAAGTTTAAAGAGTCGTTCCAAAATTTCAAATATATGTAACTGTTTGCCAAATTAAATTAATACTAGTTGCTTTGTAAGGGACTAGTGTGACAGGGTGCTTCGTTTTCTCTGCATTAAACCAAGTTTAGCCCCAAAAACACCAAAAATATGTATAGCATGAGAGACGGCGTGGTGGGTCATGCCCTGTCACTTGTCATTAATTAACTTATGAATGCTAAATTTTTAGTTACTTATCTTATTAATGTGTTTGTAATGAATAACGGTAATAAAAGCAATTTAAAATAAGAATAATTAACCGCTTGGAAACGGGACTCGTAGGAACGATGGTGTTATGAGGCTTCAACGTATTGGTTGTTGTACGTGCTGTTCTCTTCTGTATGGTCATAGTATTGGTCTCAGAAGTGGTCACACCGCCGTGTGGCTTGCGTGGTCGTATAAAAACCTTGTAAACCGTTGTGACCGTATTAAAAAATCGTATTAACCGTTGTTACGGTATAAAAACCCATATAAACCTTTATAATGGTTTAAAAAACCGTATAAACGTCGTGATGGTGTAAAAACCCATATAAACTTTTGTGACGATATAAAATAAAACGTTCACACCGTTGTGACGGTATAAAACCCCGTATAAGCCTTTGTGACGGTATAAAACCCCGTATAAGCCTTTGTGACGGTATAAAAAACGTACGTATCGTTGTGACGATGTTAAAACCGTATAAACCGTTGTAATGGTATAAAAAATTAACTAACAAGTTGGTGAGATTACGCCCTGTTCAAAAGCTCTGGGGTGAATTAACGTTCCGTAAGTTATATTTAGACTAAAGTGATAGTAGGGCTATAAATATTGCATGATTTTCAAGTACAGTGGAACCTCGAGATAAGAGTTTAATTCGTTCCAGCACTGAGCTCGTATAGCGAATTTCTTGTATCTAGAACAAACTTCCCCATTGAAAATAATGGAAATCTATTTAATCCGTTAGAAATATCAACATAAAAATTAGTTTTCCTAACAAATAACACTGATAAATAGTATATACTGTAGTTCACCTTTAAAAAATAACACTGGTAAATAATGTAACTGTAGTTTACTTTTTGAAGCGTTCTGCCTGGCTTCCACATCGTGGAATAATTATTTTTGTGTTAAATACGAAAATGCAGAAAAAAAACAATGAAATCACAAGTGCACAAACACGTAGATCCTCACGCTACGACAGAAGAAGGGACACTGATTCACGAGGGGTTAATCCGGGTCAAGGCGGATCGGGAAACGCGCGTCACGTTTACCCACAACCTGGCTTGTGGCTCGTTACGCGAGCCAATGATCGTATTTAGAGCAGAATTTTTCCCTCATACTTTCCCTGTATCTTGAATTTTTCGTATACAAAACTGTTCGTATCTTGAGCTCTCACTGTACCTTCAGTAAATTACTCAGGTACTTCAAGATTGGTCAAGGTAATGACGTGCTGAAATTGCAGTTTGCCCATGTGTGACAAAAGCTATAACACTTATATTTTTATATATCTGTATCACACAATCACGCAGTAAGAACATAGTAACATGAGAATATGATTAATTTAACGTACCATGTGCAGGCGACATGATGATGTCCATCCTGTGGTACTACCGGCCTGAACACACGGATCTGGGGCGACAAGAACATGATTTGTCTGATGAAATTTTCGCCTCGAAGCATCGCGACCATTTGAGCGTAGCGTGTATCGAGGATACCTGCTACGTGCTCACCTTTAATGAGTATTGCAGGTATGTGTGTATATATAGGGAGCGGCAACATAACCTCCTTTTTTCAAAGCGCTTTGCTTTGAAAAAAAGGAAGTTATGTTGCTGCACGCTGTACTTTCATGTGTGTGTGTGTGAATTGTCATCGTAAAGTCAGTCTGCAGGCTTTCTGCCAAGTCCCAATTTTAGATAAATAATCGTAACCAGTTTTACCCGGGAGAATAATTTATCATAGCCACCCAAAGCATATTTCTTTCAAATTGGAAGGAGGTCCAACATAAGTCAGCTTTTACTTTCGCTGCTGTAACATTGGCCCTTCCATCCATACTGTATTCGTTGGGCTCGTAGAACTGCCAAATTCTGCATTTGTTAGGCTGATCAAAATGTCAAGTTCTTTATGTATTGGATTGACCGAACTACCAAATTCCGTATTTGTTGAACTCACAGAACTGCCAAATTCTCTATTCGTTGGGAATCGATAAGTTCTATACTTATTGGATTGACTGAACTGCCAAATCCTGTATTCGCTGGGTTGATCGATTGAAATGATCGCGGATTGATCGCCGGATACAGCCGCCATCTGCGGTTGAACGTGCAGTGATTGTTGGATTGATTGCCTTCCCTCCCTCAGATACCGCCGGCACTTGCGCTTGAGCGTCCAGGGGCTGTCAGCTCACGAGATTGTGTCTGTGGTGCCAGACCCAGAGTTTGACTACCCCCGACAACAACGGCAACCGCCAGGCTGTGTGGTATCCGATCTGCTCTTTTTCTGTCGCAAAGTCTACGATTATCGACAGAAAAGGATCCTCAAAAACCCGTGTTGATCCATGATTTCTCTCTTTCTTCCAATTGCTTTTCAAAAATCCGTGTTGATCCGATGATTTCTTGCTCTGTGTTGAGATGTGTTTCGTTTTCTTCGCTGAGGACTACCACTTGTGCTACTTCTACTATGAATTGAACAGAAAAACGTTAACAGATGTTGGAGTGGATTGAAACTTTTGTTCTGGTTGTTGATGTTTCTTGAACACGAAGTATCAGTTTATATTTATTTTCCTTGCATTGAGAACTGACTCTTGAAAGGGAACTTGTTCTAGCCACGACGTTCGTCTTAGTCCACTGTAAAGTCTATGAACATTAGGTTTATTGACCATTTTAATTGGCGCTGACTGGCCTTCAAACAATGCAAGTGAACCTTCCTGCGCCAAAAAAAAAACTTTGAAAAGAGTTGTTAAAGAATATGATATTAAATTCAAAGTGAGCTTTAATGTTAACGGTGTGTGGTCTGCACAAGGTAAAAATAAGAGAAGCTATTTTCAACATTGCGGTTGGGTGAGTCTGTAATCGATTTCTGATACAACAAACCTTTTCGTCTCAGGATTATATTTACTGGCTACCAGATATCAATAACGATACCTTGTCAACACGGGTATTTGACTGTTTAGACGACTGTAATTGATTACCATACTTACATTACCTTACTACCTATTACAGTACCCGTATTCCCAATCACAGTAATATAATCACAGGTACTTATTACCTGTGATAGGTACCTTATTACCGTTGGGCAAAAATGAACCTTTAAATTAAGAATTTTTTTGACTTTATTGGTATTTTTGCTCCAAAGAAGCATAGAAAACATCTGCACCTCTTCATCTGTAAATTGTGGTTTATAGATCCCTCCTCAAGTCATCATTGGATTTGCTGTGCACACTTCCAGCAAGTGATGCTTCGTCTCTTGTGGCAGCAAGTGATGCTTCGTCTCGCGTGGCAGCAAGTGATGCTTCGTCTCGTGTGGCAGCAAGTGATGCTTCGTCTCGCGTGGCAGCAAGTGATGCTTCGTCTCGCGTGGCAGCAAGTGATGCTTCGTCTCGCGTGGCAGCAAGTGATGCTTCGTCTCGCGTGACAGCAAGTGATGCTTCGTCTCGCGTGGCAGCAAGTGATGCTTCGTCTCGTGTGGCAGCAAGTGATGCTTCGTCTCGTGTAGCGTGTGTGCTGACGATGTCAACTGATTTGCCTTCGTGTTCCGGATCTCCTTAAGACATTTCCCCTGTATGTTCGTTTCCAAAAAAATTTACGCTTCACGCAAAATGAGACAAATAAGAACATTCTGTGCTTATCTTCAACTAATTTATTTCCTTTGGCAACATAATGCGGTTGTGAAGCATATGTTTGGAAGAGTGCCAAGATCACGTCAGTTTTAGGCTTATAATTTCTTCCTGCAGCACTAATCGAAATTGTGATTACAAGTGATTTGTCCTTTTTAAAGCTGGATAACTTCAATTTAATTTTAAATAAATTCTGCAATGTCGATTATAATTACCACTATAATTCATTATAATTGCCAGCTTGAATGAGGATTATAATTACCTGCTCGAGTGTCAATTATAATTGACGACTGAAAGGTTATGCTGAGAGCAACGCTTCTGCAATCATGTATGAGACAAAATTACCTGGAAATTGCCTACTCTGCCTTTATAGAAAGCATACAAATTAAGAGTTCCGATGCTGCTCACATACCTCGATGTACTACACTACAAAGCAAGATGGATAACTCGTTTCCATACATTGCATGTAATTTTCACCACCAGACAACAGAAACCAGTACATAACCACGACAATTTCGCCGGACGGTAGTTTGCTCCGAAGACCAATTTCACTGACTGACTTCTAGTTGACTGCTCTGTCTCCAGACTAAATTTCTTGCTGGTCATAGGCCCTAATTAGTGGTAAATAATTGTACGTTGTGTTTTATGTTCTACTATTGAAAGTTTAACTCTTCATTTTAGTTTTTGTTGCTGCACTCTCCATTATAACTTGCACTCAGAAATATTGAAGAACGGATGCTTTAGTGTCACGTTTTATTTTTACAGGTTACTATTTCTCACGAGAGCTCTATTTATTTTCTGCATTTTCTTGAACCAGTCACTTTTGTAGTTGTACGGTTGCACATTCTATGTACATTTTTGGTTGTGTGTGACTCCATCTTATGTTATGATTTCTGCGTACATAGTGTAGTGATGACCAGTTTATGACTGTTCAGTTCCGTAGCGCTGCGACTGCTTTGCCTCACTGCATAGAGTGATCCAAAATAGTTGACCGAAATTTGATTGTTATTAATTTGTATCTAGAATACCAATTGCGTGTGTAAGATAGATGTTCTGTTTGTTATTGCATACATGACTCAGATTCCTTGGTATTCTAGATACCAGTTAGCAGAAATACAATTTCGGGTAACTTTTTATGGGTCATCTTGTAAAGCGAGTCTTGAGTCGTCATTTTATTGTATAACCACTTCACGCTTCTCTTTTCCCGTTACTGCTAGCAAAGAAACCCAAGGAAAAGTATTTCTGACTAATTGAAGAAGTAATCTTGCATGAGGATCCAGCATCGGGCTAAGTAGGGGAAATAGTAAACGTTGTTCACTGTTGAGGTCCAAGCAAGACTAGCCACCGTTCACCCGAGCTTCCATTAGAGTCCTTGTAGTGGTGAAATTTATCCTTTATGGGAGTTTTACACAAGTAAATTACTCATCACTCAGCAGTGAACTCTATCAAAAAGTGAACACATTGTCTGCTCCGAGTCTTCATTATTTCATTTGAAAGGAAATGAGTGAATGCTCGTGTTACTTTGTACTCAAAGTCTCGTCTTTCTTATGCTTTGTGTATTATTTTGGCTAGACTTGGGCTCGTGAATTTATATTGATCTTGCACATTGTATAGAAGTGAAAGGGTCAATTGAGCTTTCCTTATTCTTCTAAGATTTCTCTTCCAAGAAATAATTTTTATTTTGTTCCATTTGAGGACCATTCGTGTGGCTTTAATTTAGTTTGAAATTATTTTCAGTCTTGGTTAGCTGCCTGGGCTCGTAAGCTTCTAGTTCATGACCTGCTATCACGAGTAATTAAATCAACCCTTGTAGTTGGTGGCTGTAGGACAGTATCTTGATCCTGGGGCGAGAAACAAAATATTCTTTTCTACCAGGTGCAAATGCTCTTATCTTAAAAAGATATTAAAAGTGAACACAAATGCCGCGTTGTAGCACTGATGCTGGAATGTGAGACTCGAACTGACATTTTCCGCCGTCGAAATGATCTTCAGTTCTTCGTGTGCGTACTGCATAAAGAGATGACCAGTTTTCCCTTGGAAAATATTAAAAAGATATCTTCCTTCAGTATTACTGAAATTTCTTCTCCAACGGTTGCTTCGCGTTCAATTTCAATATCTCTTTATAATGACTGACTAATGCTAATTAGGAGAGCTGCGTGCATAAGCGGAATGATGTGGACTAACAGCTCCGGTCATGAGGGTTGGTCACGCTGCTTGCGGTCACGGCTGTTTCAGGATCACTGTTTCTGCGCAGGAATAACTTCCTAAGCGGCGTACTTGCGTAGTGTTTGTACTAAAGCCTCGTCGCCGTACATTTTAAGAGTGTTTAGCATCTTAAGGTGTGCTCCCTTTAATAATTTAAACCTTTTAGACGCTTTTTAGATGAAGAAGGTGTTAGATGCTTATGTGGTACCGCGATGTGCTAGTGAGGACATTATAGACCCGTCGTCCCTCACCATCTTCGATGTTCCCCTCTCATGTTTGTTATGATTAAGGTGGTAACAAAATGTAAGATACGTAGTGATAATATATGATAATAAAAAGAAAATTATATGAACGATAGAGCTATTTTCTATATAAATTCCTAATATCATACTAATGAATATTAAGTAAAGATTTGGTGTTGTGTTCACGCTAGCGTAGTGAATAAGGCGGTGATGAAGAACGCGTGTAGCGGCAAGACGAAGAGAACTTTGTACTCTTAACATTGTTGCGGTTGTTTCCGAGTGCAACTCACCCCCTTACCCCCTCCGTATCTCCCCCCTCTAAGCCAAGAGGGGATTGTTTTTGGTTACTTCGTGTGAACTACATAATAGGTAAATTTCAGACGCTTAAAGATGGAGTTCAGGCGAGAGAAATGAGAGCGCGTGGATTCTGTGTGGAGGTGTTCGATTGTCGGGGAAGTTGAAGTAATTTTGTATTCTTAATTTTAAATAAAAGCCTTTGAATTAGGGTCGACCACACATACTTGAATCTTATTTCGGCCAATTTGGCACCTGACATTTTTGACTGCGCTTGCGTCCTCAAAAAATTCTTTGAAGGAAGATTGATTTCAGAAAAGCTGCATGAATATTGGTCTGAAAAAGTACGTATTCCCTTCTTTCGAATAATTGTGATCTGGAAACTAAATTTGGACCTATAATTTGAACTGAAACTTTCCAGTCCTTTGCAAATTTAATAAGAAACGTTTCTTAGAAATTTCTATTGGGTATCTCACGCCAGGCTCGTTATGCTGATGTGGTCTGCATTTCTCTGAACTGTGCAACTAATTACAAGAACGAGGAAGTTTTGTTGTGGTTGCGTGGTTTGCGCAAGTCAGTGAACGTGCGGCATCAGTTTTTTATCTTCATTGTTCCTTTAATTTGGCTCGCTTAATAGCTTTGTGGCGAACAAAGCTCATGTATTTTCTAATATCTTTTAATTTATCGGCAAATCACAAGTCCAATGATCACATTTTAGTGCTGTGCTGAACAGTGAAGAACAAATTCTTTTAAGTCTTTGGAATTAATCATTCCACGTTGGCTTGATTTTGATGTTCTCGAGGCTATATTTCTTGCTTTAGTTTAGAAACAGTAATTAAACGAATCCAAAGACAAGCTAACTTTTTCTTTCACGCGTCCGCTGTGCATCAGTAACACATGAATGTAATGTTCAGGAATATATAGTGTATTCAAGAACACATGGTATAGTCAGGAACACATGGTGTTTTCAGGAACACATGGTATAGTCAGGAACACATGGTGTAGTCAGGAACACATGGTATAGTCAGGAACACATGGTGTAGTCAGGAACACATGGTGTAGTCAGGAACACATGGTGTAGTCAGGAACACATGGTGTAGTCAGGAACACGTGGTGTAGTCAGGAACACATGGTGTAGTCAGGAACACATGGTGTAGTCAGGAACACGTGGTGTAGTCAGGAACACATGGTGTAGTCAGGAACACATGGTGTAGTCAGGAACACATGGTGTAGTCAGGAACACGTGGTGTAGTCAGGAACACATGGTATAGTCAGGAACATAATATGCTCTTGACTACACCATGTGTTCCTGAATACACCATATTATGGTGTATTGAGGAGATATGGTGTATTCAGGAACACATGGTGTAGTCAGGGACATATGGTGTCGTCAAGAACATATGGTATATTCAGAACATATGGTGTCGTCAGGAATATATGGAATATTCAGGCACCCCTTATGATATTTTTTCATTGAAATTCGAATTTACTCTAAATTCTATGAAACTCCGTCTATTTAAAAATATTTGTACGTAGATCACGAAAAAACATCAATTTTTGCACAAATGTCTGATTTTTTTGCTAGCGAATCCATAGCTTTTGCAGGTAAAAAGTACACTCAGGTAAATTAAAATATGCTGCGTTCCTAACCGTCTTAAACGGAAATCTCTGACCTAATATGTTTCCTAAAACTTTTCTAATCAGTTTTTTCGTAAATAAAAGAAATGATTTTTCATGTAATTCTCAGATAAAACGTAAGGCTATACAGGGTGGCCCAAAAACGTGTGTACACTGTTTCGGATGTTTATTACTCTTTCGTTAACGTAAGTGCAAAAATCTTATTGGTATCAATTTCTTCGGAATTAAATTTCCCACTCAGTTCCGAAATATTATTTTGATGAAGATAGTTGTTTCACAAGCACAATATGCATCACAGTAAAGACAACCAATTTAACCCTTGCTCGGAGAAACAAAAATATTCCTTTAACGATAAAAAAAGTTCAAATCTATCTGGAAATACGGCTTAAAAAGTGAAAATAAACATTTATAGTTAAAAATTAATAACTATAACAAATAATAACAAAATAACAAACACTTCATTCTTGCATCATCTTCTACCTATTGAAAATGTCCACCATTTTTTCTAAGCAATGTTGACATCTTTCTCATTTTCTTCATCACTTTCTAATAAGTTCAGGATTTTCCTTAAGCGCATTAACGTGATGAGTAATCCTATCACTCATATCTTCCAAGTCTCTAGGAGGTGTTGCGAATACTAAGTTCTTCAAATAGCCCCAAACAACAAAGTCACACGGTGTGAGATCTGGAGAACGTGGAGGCCATTCGATTGCGTAACCAATCGAAAGCATGCGTTCTTGAAAAGTTTCTCGTAAGAAATCTTAAACAATAATTCTTCTATGGCACGGAGCGCCATCTTCAATCCACCAGACAACTAAACCTATTCCTGTAGGCATCTCTTAGTTGTGGGACGATTACCTCAGTGAGGAGATCCAAGTATCATAGTTTTCCCGTCATGTTACCTTGAAAAAAATTGGTCCAATAATATGACCTCTTCCATTTAGCCCAATCCACAATGAAAGTTTTTCGCGATAGAAAATTGTTTCAAAAATATTTTCTGGAGGGTGTTTGAAGGGAGAATGTGTTCTTGAATTTTGTCTGTTTACTAGTCCGTTCAGATGAAATACCGATTCATCACTCACAATGATGTCTTCGCCAAATCTTTCGTTTTTCTGCAAGAACTATTCACAGAAATTTATCCGCCATTCCAAATCATCTACATACATAACATAAAACATAAAATCGACTACGTATCTCCATCTCTCTCTCTGTATCTGTGTGTGTCCGTCCCATTACTTCCTATCTAGTACTGAAGAAAAATTATTGAACTGAAATCAGAACAGGTACGCATGTATTACAAGCATTGTATTGAGGATACCAAAGTCGCAGGATCACTATAAAATACTCTATTTTTTTCTGTTATTAGCTTTCTTCTCTTATACGGCCATGTTATAGGCAGATAAGGTACAGAATGGAAGTGCTGTATATATTCATGAAAAATATTCAGATTCTGACAGTACCACGGTTAAAACTGAAAAATGTATTTTATTTTATAGATCGTGAATTTTATCACTTAAATCAAGGAATTTCGTTGAGTACTATCTGGGCCATGTTATTGGTAGATAAGGTACACAATAGAAGTTTTGTATATATTAATGAAAAATATTCATTTAAAGCACAATAATTCGTCGCAAATTTTTAAAACATTCATCTTTATGATAATTTCAAATCAGTAAAATCTAAACCGTGGAACTTCCACGGGAACTGTCTAGTTTTCTAAAACTTGCTGACAAATCTTTTCTTTGTAAGGATAGTAATTCATATCTTCTCGAACGATTCTCTGGAATGTTGATCTACATAGGTTTGTTCCGTGGCGTCGGGTTGAAAGCGAAGGGGTTTCTTCAATTTTTTGTCGGACCATTTGAATATTTTCTTCAGTTCGTGCAGTTTTGAGTCTACCAGAATTTCCCTTATTCCTGTTCAGAATAATGCCATGAGCTTGCCAATTGTCAATATTCATTTTAACGGTGAACCAGGTCACAGTTTGTTCATCAAAGGCAAGTTGAAACCTTTTTACAACTAGCGATATGTTTTTTGATTCAACGTACTTTTCCACAGCGAAGTCTCGTTCTCTCGTTAGCTGCGTGGTCAAAAATCTAGAGTTCATTTGATTTGCTTTTACGTGAAAAATATTATGAAATGAAAGGATTATCCAGATCAAAGAACTGTTCGGTTGTAGCTACGATACTCTATAAAATTTTTAATTTTTAATAGGAAAGTCTTAAAAGGCTTTTGTACCTACGCTAACGAAAGAGTACTGATGATTCAAACCAGTGTATACATTTTTTGGAGCCACCCTGTATATACCCTTATATTTTTTCTCCAACATTAGAAATTATTCTAATCGCGATGAAACTTCGTCTATATGCAAATATTTGTACAAAAATCCCGAAAAATACATCACAACTGTCTGATTTTCTACTAGCGAATCCAAAACTTGTATTGGTAAAAAGGTAAATTGAAAATTGTTGCGTTCCTATCCATCTTAAACGGAAGTCTATGACTTAATATGTTTCCTAATGCACTTCTAATCAGTTTTTTGTGCAAATCAATTGAACGATTTTTCATGAAATTCGTGAAAAAAACGTAACCCTTATGATATTTTTGCTTTAGAATTCGATATTGCTCTAATCTTGATGAAACTCCGTCTATATGCAAATATCTGAATGAAAATCATGAAAAACACGAAAGATTCTTACACAACTGTCTCATGTATCTACATATATAATAGATAATGTATCTCCATCTCTCTCTGTATCTGTGTGTGTCCGTCCCATTACTTCCTATCTATTATGGAGAATAATCATTGAACTGATATAAGAACCGGTATGCATGTATTACAAGCATTAAGTAGATACCAAAGGCGCCGGATCACTTTAAAATACGCCATTTTTCCCGTTATTAGCCTTTTTCTCCTACACGGCCATGTTATCGGTAGATAAGATACAGAATGGAAGTTCCGTATGTATTAATAAAAAATATTCATTTGATACACAATAATGCGTCGTAAATTTTTAATACATTTGTCGTTATAACATTTTCAAATTAATCAAATCTAAACCGTGGAATTTTCACGGGAACTTTCTAGTTTTATATAAAAAACATAAGGTGTATAGACGGAGTTTCATCAAGTTTAGAGGAATTTCGAATTTTAGTGAAAAATATCACAAGTGTATAGCCGTATGTTTTTTCCAACCTTTATATTATAGATCATTTTCATTCATTTTTATTAAAACTGATAAAAAGTGGATTGACAAATATATCACGTCAGAGATTTTCGTTTAAAACAGGTTGCAAATCAATATTTTTCTATTTGCCTTAGCGTACTTTTCACCAACAAAAATTCTGGATTCGCAAGAATCCAAATGCAAAAGCAGAAACCAGCCAAAATTTTAAGAATTAGCAGACAGTTCTACAGAAACTGATGTGGTTTTTGTGGTCTACGCAGATTAGACAGTTCCCGTGGAAATTCCACGATTTAGATTTGACGCAGTTGAAATTATTATAAAGATGAATGCATTAAAGATTCACAACGAATTATTGTGTTTTACATTAATACTTTTATCAATTTCATTCAGAACGTCTTTTCTGCACCTTTTTAGTGAATCGCATGGCTTCACTACAAACGAGTACCGCGACGAGGCTAGCTTTCATCGACCAATGAGCAAACAGGACAGAAGTGAATCCAGTGACGAGGTTAGGCCCCGTTACGACCAGAAGCACGACATTAATCAATGAGCGGTCACCACAGTACAGTAAAGAGAAGTACGATAATATGGGGGGGTTGGCAATGACCACCCCAACGACGGTTTTCAGGCGGTGACGTCATCCATGACGTCAGAATTGTCCAGGCGCTGATTGATAAATTTTTGAAGATGCGGGGCTTCGGCTTCAAACGCCGAGATGACAGAAAAACTCACGGGCGCAGCGGGCTTCGAACGTATAACCTACCCTTCACCGCAACTGTAGTTCCAATCCCTTACCCACTCGGCCACCGGAGCTATACCTTCACGCGGCGTTTAAACCATTTTAACACTAGCACAACGAAGTGGGCCTGGGAGGTTCAATGTCAAAATTAACAAGCCCGTCTAATATAGTATTTGTGAACCTCACTTAATAATAACATTTATGGAACAAGTACATATTACTTCTCTGTTACGTAGTTTGAAAGAAAAATAATTGAAATATGACAGAATTCAATTTGTTGGACTAAAACTCCTCATTGTGTTACTCGATCTAGAAAATTATACACTTCTCTGTAATGTGAAAATTATACTTTTTTGGCTTTAATTCATCGTATTCTCATAGCGAATATTACGACTGATGAATTGATTTTTGCACCTTCTATTATGCATGAACTGAGTGGACGCAGAGCATCCCAGAGTGTCTTATTCAATATTAACATTGTGAGTATGAAAATGGAATTTCAATGGTAGAAGCGGAGCTACAATCAAATTAAAGAGAAAAATAAGATGGAATCCTAATAATTTCGTTATGCGCATGTGCATTGTTTGTTTAATTCTATCTTTGCACTTTATTACATCTCGTAATTCTTATCTAATTTATTTGTATTTATGCGGTAGCAAATGCACCGACCAGCATTAGACCATTGTTTCAAGCTGTTTCCCAATGTTTTTTATTGATTTGAAATCAGCATAAATTTGACAAAGTGACCGTTGGCCTGACTTGTGCGCCATGATTGGTTGACTTGCGTGTACGTCACTGAGACCCCCGACCCCCTCCCCACACCCCACACAATTCTATGACGTCAGAATTGAATTTCCCTTACTATTCTTTACTGTACTGTGGCGGTCACGCTCAGGCAGCGGAGCCCAGCTAACCGCCCTATATAACGAGGCTGCAATGCTCTACGGTAGGGCACTCTTTACCAAGCGCTTCCAAAGTCAACACCTACACAAGAACTCTCATCGCCTGACAAAAGCACACAGCCAACAGCAGAGCAAAGAAAGTAGAAACCAGCCATCCTGTCTGCGGACGAGATGGGGCTCAAACAACCCACGCCCTAACAACAAGTGCTCGTGCTCCAACTCTATACATACGTGCGAGCGTACCACCGGCAAGATGTCAGTACACCTCGACGTCAAGACATTCGCGGCGAAGAAAGAAGAATCAACAACTAATAGAATATTCATATGCCTAAGCACAAACTTTTAAACTCATCCTGCCTTTAAATGCCTCTTCTCCTATTGGGTTCCTCGACGGTTCCTTAGTCCCTCAGGCGCTCACTCCGAGTAAGATAAAGATATTCAGTGTCCGCTCGCAGATAAGAGATGTCTATCTGAATGTTGGGACTGGAGAGTGATAGTAACGAAATCACCATACCTTATCTACCAATAACATGGCCCAGATAATACCTGTTGAAATTCCTTGGTTTAAAAGTAATAAAATTTAAAAACCAAGAAATAAAATACATTTTTCAGTTTTACCCGTGAATATTTTTCATCAATATATACAGAACTTCCATTTTGTACCTTATCTACCGATAACATGGCCTAGATAGTACTCGTTGAACTTTCTTGGTTCAACGAGTGAAAAGTGATAAAATTAAGGATCTATGAAATAAAATACATTTTTTAGTTTTACCCGTGGCACTATCGAAATCTGAATATTTTTCATAAATACATACAGAACTTCCATTCTGTATTGTATCTACTGATAACATGGCCGTGTAAGAGAAGAAAACTAATAACGGAAAAAATGGAGTATTTTATAGCGATTTGGCGTCTTTGGTATCCACACTACAATGCTTGTAACACATACATACCCGTTCTAATTTCAGTCCACTCTCTCTCCATCTGTGTGTTTCTGTCTCAATATTTTCTATCTATTACTGAAGAAAAATTATTGAACTGAAATCAGAACGGGTATGCATGTAGTATAAGCATTGTATTGTGGATACCAAAGGAGCCGGATCAATATAAAATAAGTGCTCCATTTTTTCTGTTAGTTTTTTTCTTAAACGGCCATGTTATCGGTAAATACGGTACAGAATGGAAGTTCCGTACAGTATGGACCACAAAAGAGTATACCCAACTTTAAATGTTTATTACTAAACAGTGAATGAAGATATTTTAGGTCTGTTATTTGCATTAAGTGCAGAGAAATGTTCTCCATAAAAATGTCAAGTCACATCAAATTGGTTCCACTTTTATCTCTCCCCAATGAGATACTTATGAAATCAGTATGAGTAGCATAAAACAATGGTCCGATTACTGATCCGGTGCCGCACAAACCCAACCAAAGACCCAGCTTTTCTCTACTCATGCTGATTTCATAAGTGTTTTCTTCAGGAGGATGGTTTTCGGCGCATAATGCCTACAGAACTGCTTATTTACTGCTTCATTCATATGAAATGCGCATTCAGCTCCTACCACTAACCATTTAGTAAAAATTTCTGGACGTTCAGCGGACCAGTGAGCAAATCTTAGGGACGAGAATAATCTCCTTCCAGAAGTTGTTACTTAACTCTAGCTCTGTAAGGATAATATTGCAAATCATTACGAATAATTCTTTGGAAGGAGGATGATGACAATTCTGTGCCATATTTCTTCTTTTAGATACCTTAGGATTTTCAGTTATTACTTGTCGAACACGTTCAATGTTTTCGTTGGTTCTTACAGTTTTCAATCGTCCTGAATTTCCTTTGTTTAGATTTGAAATAGTACCATGTGTTCTAAATTTATTAACAGTCTTCCAGACAGTCTTCTTGGTTGGAGAGCTTCTTTCAGGAAATCTTTATTCAAATTCATTTTGAACTTCCTTGAAATTCCTTTCTGCGTAGACGTTGCTGATGAAAATGCGTTGTTCATTCGTGAATTGCATTACGATGGGCTTCGTCATTTGGAAATTTAGCTTTAAGTGTTAATTTTCAGTCGATTTGGACTTTATTTATACTCTAACCTAAAGCTTTGTATCCATGATACGTATCTCTGTGTGTAATGCAGCAAATGAAACTCAAGTATTTTTATCGAAAGTTACTAATGTTTAAAAGTTGACTATCAATCCTAATCTTAATATACTTCATGTGCCACTCACATTTTTACAGCTATTATTTATCTCATTCGTGAGAGATAGAAGTGGAACCAATTTGATGTGACTTGTCATTTTCATGGAGAACATTTCTCTGCACTTAGTGCAAATAACATCTAAATTATTTTCATTCACTGTGAAATAATTAACATTTAAAGTTGGGTTTACTTTTTTGTGGTCCATACTGTATATATTCATGAAAAATATTCAGATTATGATGGTACCACGGGTAAAACTATAATATGTGTTTTTTTATAGATCCTCAATTTGATCATTTTTAAACCAAGTAATTTCAACGGGTACTATCAGGGCCATGTTATCGGTAGATAAGATACTAAATTTATGTTCCGTATATATTAATAAAAAATAATCATTTAAAACAATATTTCGTCACAAATCTTTAATAATCATCTATAGAATAATTTTCAATTAGTCAAATTTAAATTGTGGAATCTCCCCGGAAACTGTCAAGTATACTGTCTAGTAGTAACTGCCTTTACGATTAATTTTGCACTATCGTTTCCTTTGTTTCGTCTTTTCTCAGCAGTTTTCGAGAAGGTAACGAAGAAATTTTCTCTGGCGTAGGATGTGGTACACGTACCACTGGCATCAGTTGTTCCCACAACGCTGTTGTCATTATTGGAATCTACTGTACGTTTACCTCACATTCTTCTTCCAGCCATGATAGTTTCAACTGAGGATGAGAAGCGGCAGCCAATATGCTGTCGTCATCCCTGTTGAGAGCAGCTATCAAGGTTTTATTATATCATTTACTGAAGTTAGGAGGTGTTGACATGCTGAAATATTACTTAAATGGAGAATTTGCAAATGCACACTGTTTTAGTTGGATATTAAATAACCATGAATGACTTCTTTTCCTAAAATGTATATAATGATTGAGATCCAAATTTGATGATCAATGCAATTTCTTCGGAAGATAAAAAATCAGTTGAGCTGAGAGTACCAGCAGCGATGTCATTGCACGCGCTGTAGTGTCAGTTCTTGTTTACTGATGACGACATTGCAACATTGCAGTGTCGTACACGAGAGTCTAAACACATTGAGAGCGAGTCTTTTCAATGTAATTCCTAAATTCCTCCTTTATTTTAACTGCAGCTACTGTGCTTTTCCATTGACTATTGCAATTGTAAATGGACTGGGGCTTACCAAATGCAGATCGAGCAATCTTTTTAACCTTTGAATTTCCTCTGTGCTTTCTCTGCATCTGTTGCTGCGACTAAGTTGAACGTGTGTGCTGCACATCGGTGGTTTGGGACAATGAAGCACTCTTGTGCACTTGTGAGAGATCCATCAAGCCAAATTCCAATTATTCCTTTTATATTTATACAATCAGCTTAGTCCCAATATTTGCTTAGTCTCAGCACCTCCTATTAGACAATTCCCTTTAACACTCACTCTGGGGTGTTTCACTTTGTTACTCAAAGTCTAGTATCATATATACTTTATATATTTTAGCTATCGTAACAAAAATTAGCAACCTGAATAGATTCAATCGACATTTTCATTTTATCGACAGTTGGGGTTCTAAACATTTTTGTCATATTATCTTATTTAATTAATAAATGAGCTTCAAGATGACAACATAACATTCTACTACCACATTTTTACGCATGTTCATTTCCAGGATGCAACAAATTAAATTTAGACAATAAAATATTAAAATATTTTAAAAGTTAGTATAATGCTGAAATAAAAGAGATCGCGCAAATTCATTACAATTTTAAGACTTTCGCTTAACCACTAACTGCCGTAACGGAACGTAAATAAGCGTGATGTATAATATATCAAAACTTGTACAATTACAACTTACAAGACCCAAAGTGGTGAAATGCTGAAATCCCACACATCTGCAACTCTTAACTAACTGAAAATTACAAATCTAATGAAAAACAATTTTAAGTTTAAATCACAGCAAAAGAGACTGGAACAGTTTGAATATTATGTCCTTCATAAAAGTATCTCTGTATTGGAAGACCGTAGTGTCCCTCGTTGTTGGTTGACCAAGCACGGAATGCCCTGTGTTGTTGAGGCCGTGATGCAGGCCTTGACAGTCCCTGTAGTGATTCAGTAAAACATGCAGCGTTGATCCTCCGAGATTTTTGTGTGAGGAGTTGACGAAGTGATGAACCAAGTGATGGCCAACTGACACCACCGTGCTAGGGGTGAGGATCATCTTGGAACGATCAGCAGCCGGCCAAGCTCGGCCTTCTCGAATGGCTCGTCTAAAAAGCGGCAACTTGAAGCGGTAGCTTGGTGATCCAGTGATCATTTTACCACGTGGACTAACATTGCCTTCGAATTCTGAGCAGAAAAATGCGTTAGGTACAAGCGCAGCGTCTCCTCGATTACCGCCTTTCTGACGAAGAACAGTTTCGTAAATGTCCTCGATGGTGGTAGGTTTAGTTTTGGGTACGATGAATTCATCCACATCGACAATGACAACGTAGTCGTGCTTATTTATGGCACGATAAACACAGTCGTTTAAGGCTGTAAGGGAACCGTAATCCCAAAGCTCTGACCAGCTCCCTGTTGGTATATTCCAAGGTAGAACCTCGATTTGAACTCCTAGCGTTTGTAGTTTGGTCAGGAGTTGTCTAGTGAAGTGACTCATTGCAAGATCGTACAAATAAAACTGATGCACTTTTAGTACTCCGAAATAGTAAATGATGAACTGCAGCAGAGCCTGCACGTCGTCGTAAGGACCATACATCGGCCGAACACAGACTGCAGAGTTTGAATTGCTTTTGGGCTTTTTTAATGTTCGAGTTGGGTTTTCAAAATAATTCAATTTATGTGGATAGTCTGATGATCCGATGGGTGTAAAAGAAACTGCATAGAAATCCAGATTAGCCTTTGCTGAGGGTTGTGAAACATTTTCGAATTTGTAATCGCTATGTAGTGCGGGGAGATGCGGCGTGCATTTCAGGAAAACGCCGATGAAAGAATTAAGGCCCTCTTCAAAGAAAGAAATTGAAAGCTTCCCCATCACAGGTTTTTTGGACGAAACATGCCACAAATTGCATATCACATTTGCAGCTGCTGCCCTTAGTTCACCAGTTGGTCGAAATCCTTTTTTCTCAGTAAATTTTTCATTGTATCTTAAAATCCCCAGTGTCCGAGAAAACGGTATGTTCGCCAGATCTTTTCTGTCGTCCCAGTATGAGCTATAGATAAACAAATCATCCGTAATTCTTGTCCATCTTGAGTTGTACGTAGACTTAGTTGGAGCGATGACATTTTTTGAACCAGACGATGTGGTCACAGAATAGGTAGTACGTTTTTCCAACAATGAGCTCGTTTGTGGGTGATGAATAGGTTTTGTGTTCCGCTTAAAAAAAAAATCGAAATTTTTTCGTTCACTTTTTTGAGACTGCGTACTTCTGTGATATGGCACAAGTTTCCTCAAAATATCCTCATGCATAACGCCACCAGAGCTTGTATATATAGCAGATTTCTCGGATGTCATGAAGAGGGAGTGTTGTTTACCACCAAACTCCTCAGTTGTGGTGTCATCTAAATTCGCAAATGTGAGCTTTCTACGCCAATTTTCTCTTTCTTCGCTATGCTCAGTGCTAGAGAGGTTGAACGAAAGCCATTTCTGAAATAATGGTGTTGCAGGAGGCTCCAAAACTTGTACAAGATCCTCTGCAGTTTCGAGGATGGGTAAGTCAGGCTTCTCCGCTTGTGGATCAGAATTGCTTGAACTGGTGAAGGCATTAGTCCACCTGTCACCATCACCTCTATTGCTCAAGTAATTATGAAAATATGGGTCACGAGTGAAGAATATGTCGTTGGAATTATCTAAACTTCTGTAAAATGGAGACGAGTTAACCTTGTCTACACTTTCATCTTCTACTATTAATGAATGGTCCTGATATTGAAATGCTGCACTCAGTATTGCCACCACTGTAATTGTCAGAACGAGTGAACGCAGCTTGCGGTTTGACACGCACACCCTCCAATACGATAGAGTTGTTCTCGAAGCCATTCTTGAGTATTCTTCATGAAACCTGAAGTGTTGTCAGCGATATGTTAGAATTTAAACTCTGGACTGCTGACACTTTGTATCCTTTAGTGCTGGGACTCGGCATCTTTCAAGTTTGATTTTTGCGGAAGATTTTGTTAGAAACTACTGCACTCAACGATGGTGTATTTTATTCACAGAAATGAATCCTTGAATGTTTTTATGGCTCTAAAAGCAGCGAGAGAAGTTTCTCAAAGCTGAACTTTGAATATTTATACATACGAAGCTGTTTGACTTCACTACATCCAAAACTAATCTGAAAAGAAAATCCAACAATATGAGAATTTTACAATTTGTTATTGCAGGGCATAATGTTGCCTCAGCATATTCCTCAAACGCCATTCACACAGTCGAACTAGTGCGTCATTTATAGCCATATATGTTAAATTAAAATTACTTCTATATTTCATTGATATAAAATTACATGAATTTACCGATTATTTTAACATTTTTGAATTTCAATTTCTATTTAAAAAATAATGTAATATCGTTGAACAATATCCTTTTGCATGATTGTAAGTTAGGTCCCTAGCAACACCTCAGCTCACGTTCAGCTAGAAAAATCACGTATACGATAGTGAGGTTTTGCAGTGTGCCTAATGCTTTAGCTCGTCACTGATATTTTGTGAAGTACTGGAGACGCTCGTGCAACAGGTAGGTTGCGCTGAATGCTTGCATTAAACAAAAAAAAAAGAGGAGAAAATGTACACAACACGCCACTTACAAAATTTCACACCACAATCTCCAGCAACATGTATGCACTCGCATAGGATTACCAATTTTGCAGTTTGCAACTTGGGGCACCAGCGAAAAGCGAGAACTTTGTAAGCTAAATTGGCGACACGCATCCGTGAGTGCTTAGTTCCGTGGAGGGAGGAAGTCTCGAACCCCCATACGAGTGCCGTCTCAGTGAGCATACACGAGTGATTCATGACTAGACTATCCCAGAATTACTTGGACTAATGGGAATGGATAATAAGCATAAACGTTTAACTTATAATGTAGGATTAGCTTCTTGCAACACTGAATGATATTTCAGGTGTATATTAATGAACATATTGCCGACTATAGTCTTATTTTATACTCATACAAGGAACAGTGAAGAAATTCACTCGCACTAAAAATGCATTAGACACAACAAAAAGATGCGGACAATGAACTCAGTGAATTATGCTCTGAAGTTATATGTGTCAGCTTAGCAAGAGAAAGTTCTGGACTACGCAAGACTTCATCGTTTTTGCTAGAGAAAAAATGAAAAGCATATACCAGTGTTATTAAGAATTACCAAGATCGGTTTGAGCTTTTGCTTTCTGGTAGTTTTAACGTACAAGTTTTGAGGGGTGAAACTTGCAGCGGTCCAAATAGCTAGGATTGTTTCTTTTTCCTTTGATGAAATTCAATTCAGTTCGTAGGATTTCTCTAAAGCAAGGGCTGCTCTACACCACAGGGGTAACTCCACACAAGGGTTACTCGACACAGGGGTTACTCTACACAGGGGTAACTCCACACAGGAGTTATTCTACACAGAGGTAATTCCACACAGGGGTTACTCTACGTATACTGCATAGCTCCCTACTACAGGGACCGGGACCGGCTCACGATGCATGGATTGCCGTAGAGGGACTCACTGTAAAAAGGAATTTCTGTAACCTATTTAATAATTCCTGGAGTACTGCACTCTAGTTTACCCACACAGGGGTCACTCTATACTCTGCCCATGCTTGTATACACAGCAGCAGTTATACGCTTGGAGATCTACAAGGAAACTACTTTGCGCACAGTGTAGAGCAGGGGTTCTCAACTAGGGTACATGTACCCCTAGGGGTACATTTCCTTATCTAAAGTGGCACATTTAATGTTAGTTTATAGTTCCTAAAACTTAAAAGTTCAATTAAAATTTCAGTGGAATTTTATTTTTCTACTCACCTTTCTGCCATAAAAAGTCAGGAGTACGTGCTCATCTATCGAAATACTCAAGGTGGAAAGGTTGAGAACCCATGGTGTAGGGGATATTTACGTTACGGTAATATTACTCTCACAGTTTTTTACACAACTGTTATGCAACGCATGGCTTTTTCCATAATTATAATTTTTCACATAGTTATTAATACAGAATACGCTCCACAATGTTATCTCGGTAAAATCTTTTATCTTGTCTTGCACATGGATGAATTTGCACCCAACTACCTACACAAGAATTTTCCCGTTAAACTAGGATGATTTTTTTTATTGGCCTAATATTCATACACAGCTGTAACAATCTATAACTAGTATGTATTCGACTCAGTAAACGTCGCTACCAAAAAATCACGATATTTTAATGTACACAACACGACTCCTATGCTTCTGAGCTGCTCAAAAAAAACTCTGACACCGATATCGGCTCGCCCAAAATCTCATATTTTTGACGATTTGTTCGTTTTCTCTTCGTTTTCTCGAGTCTCACTTGTGACCCACATCGTTTTTTGTGGAACTTCATACACGCTTTCGGATGCAGTCGCAAGAACAAGTTTGACTAGCGCTGCCCATGAAAAGAGAAAGCTGAATTTGCTCGACGCTGAATTTGTTGAAAACCAATTATTCAGAGCTTAATTTACCCAACAATAAGTTTGCTGAATGCTAAACATGTTGAGAGCTGAACTTGTTCAAAACTGAACCCTAAGTTTTAGTAAGTCAACGGACATGGCAGTGATCGCCACAGAAAGTCACCCTACGACCCCTGGTACGACGGACACATAGGGTGTCGCAAAAAACTGCACTCATTCTTTGACTGGCCATTACTAAAAGGTGACTTGACAAAAGAGGAAATATCGATGTTTATTAACAGTTAAATTTCTTTTATTTACTATATTTTCCTTAATTTTACTCATTATCCTTGCATCTTAGTCAATAAACACGAAAATCAAAACAAAATACACGAGTAATGAGCAGGCAAAATGAAGTACATTCTTTGGAACACCCTGTAGAAGCGCCACACTCGAGTGATAATTACGATTAATACAGAAATTAATACAAAATTACAGGTCCAGTTTGCTTGGCCCTTACTCGTGTGGATGAAATACACCACTGAACGAATTCTTGTTAAGAATTAACCACGGGCGTGAGAATTGTGTGTTCATTTACAGAACTGAAGTTTCGGTTACTCAATATGTTCTCTCAATAGAGGCAGCGATTACAATTAATTAGAATCAGTCGGAGGTTTGATCTCGGCGTAAAGTTTCAGCTTCTCTATTAGCACAGCCGGCTAAATCTGGCAAAGGAAACCGTGAGACTAACAAAAAGGCGAAAAGATGAAGTAAGAAACAGAATAACAGAAGAGAAGACATGTGCTGGAGTTTGGGTAAAAGATACACAAGCATCCATTACGAGAGAGAATGGGAAGGATGGAAAGAAAATATGAGGCCTAACAACTACACCCACAACAGACTGTTAAAATAAGCTCTGCTAATTCCCTGTGCGTGATTGTATGGTCTGTGGTTCATTGAGGTGTCTGTGAGGGCTCGATGTCTTAACTTAGACGACATGGGACTTGGTTAGTAACCCAAAAATGAACCAATCGGCTCATTTTTATTGCCATATTCTTTTCTATTTACTGCGGGTAACTTGGGATATCATTGAAAAGCGCCTAGTGACCAAGGTAATAAGACGAGGGCAGACATCATCACCATACCTCCCCTCTTCATTACCCCACAAGTACGCAGAGGTCCTGCATGTGTTGCGTGGATTGCTGAGTCCCTGAGATTCGCCAAAAGAAAATTGCATTTAGTGCAGAATCGTGGGGCGATTTTTAATACCATAGCACGGAAGTTATTACGAGGTTCATTGTGTATTTTTAATGTGAAATGTATTTAAGTAGTGATTTGAAACGACAAAAAATCGTCAAGTAGTCGTTCAGAACTGTAAAAAGTAATTACTTAGTGGTCCGGAACTGTAAAAAGTCATCAATTAGGGGTTTCAAACTCCAAGCTTAAATGATTTCTTATGATGTACTAATGCAAGATTTATATATATTACCATTGTGCAACACAAACGACACGTTCAACACAGTTAACACAATCAACAGAACACGATCAACATAACACAATCTACAGTCAACACAGTTAATACAATCAACACATCCAACACATCTAACACAATCAACACATCCAACACAACACAATTAACACAAGTATTCGTGTTTACTTGTTACACAACCCACGTTATGTTCATCAAACAGCGTCCATGCATCATTTTCGAGGTGTTTGCACGGACACACACCGCGTTCCACTTTTTTTTTACCATGCGGGAGAGAAATTCCTGCTACATTTTTACTTCTTTTTATTCAGATTGATTCGATCCTACTCGTAAAATTTTATCTTTAATTTTTGATGCGTTTCCTGCGATACGACCCACCAGTGTGCCTCTCGAGAAGAAATAAACATTTTTGTTCATAAAAAACTAGAAGTTTATAGTACTTTTTATTGTTGTTAGTAATGTACATTGCCACCATTTGGTTATGGCAGAAAACCTGTTAATGTTTAATGCTTATCATTATTTAAGGCTTTTAATTTCAAATTTCTGAATGCTTTTTGATTAATTTCAATTTTTAATTTCTCCATAATTATCAATGAACAAATATTTTAACTGAAATAAAATATAAGTTATACAGACTAACATAATGCAAACTAATAAAGCATGTCATAAACTTCTTGAACAACAACATTAATACCGTGAAAAATTTAAAATATTTAATTATTATATTGTATTAATTATATCATTAATGAATACTGATTACCCAATAATACTCAATTAGATTATTGAACAATATAAAACCTAATAATAAATCATTCATAATTAATAAATTATTCCCGTATGCAAGACAGTTGATTTTTCACAACGTAGAGTTCAGCTTGTTAAAACCAAGCTGCTGATCTGACAGCATTTTGAGACCGTCATTCAAATGTTACTCCCACCACCCAGCAACTGGACACACCTTATGACGTGCAGTCTGCTTTGTTTGTTCAAGGGCACCGACTGATTAACTTCAGTTCCAACGGAGGTCATCGAGCCATCGGAAAGTATATTGAGTTTCACAGCTCATTAACAACCATCAATGTTTACCTTTATTAAGCACATGTTGGTATTGCTCTATTATTTCCGCAACAAAAACGCCTAAAACAACTGAAAATTATTCAGAGATCGTTGTTCACTAAGAGCGTCAGAATTTAAGCTACGTCCACTGTCTTCTCACATCTCTTCAAGCTTGTAACAAATACCTATAAAAAGCCTGTATTTTCTGTTTTTTTTCTACAGTTGATTTGACAAGGAGGCTTTTTTACAACTCAGAAATTTTTCTAGCGAGTTTATTACTGTGCAATAGCTTCAAGATTCCGAAGCAGTTTTATATGTAGAAGCAAGACAATTTGATCACAAATTTAAAGGTAAAAAAAGGTTTAAAAGGTTTTAAAATGAAATATCGCTTGGTTGGACTATAGGAAATGTATTAATGTTTGACAAAAACGAAAGTCTACAGACTGTGTAACCACCAATGATTAGCTTTAACGGATCTACTGGCAGTATATTTACAAGAACATTGACGTATCGCTCGAGAGCAACAAAACAATGAAGAAAATCATCACTGAAATAAAATATCATTTGTGAACCTCTATCGTACTACGAGATTTTTTGATTAAACTAATGCAGAAAAGATTTGAAATTATATACTTTCATGCTGCTAGCTTGCACAAAACTGACTTCGTCCATTAACTTATTTAGGAAACGCTAACACTGAAAAGATCCCATCATATCAGGCCCTAGCAAAATTTTCTTTGATTTTTGAGCGTTGGACAGAAAAAGCATGTATGTAACACGAACAGCATGCACACACGTGTAGTGCACATACATACATGCTGGATATGAAATAGAGCAGTTCTTTTCGATTGCTTAAATGTATGATAGTAAATTTTCTCTCACAGATATCGGAAACAGGAATTTCATCACCAAGTTCAACTTTAAAATGTTGTTATGACTTACAATTATTGAATATAAAACACAACACAAACTGACTCGATCATTGTCATGGAAACACGTTGAATCTCCTCCACTAAAGATAGACAATCTCCAACACAAGACCAAACACTGCATGCGTGTCAAGAACGTCAGGGAGGCATAGCTGCTACAGCTACACACACCAACCTTGGATCCCGGCAGCGCGGGCGAAAGTGACGGAAAGTTGGGTCCATGAATCTTGCCCCGCCCCTCTGTGGGGACCCGCTCTCCAATTTCCACCCAAGCAGGTCATTGGCATGCCTTGCTCCTGAAGGCCCGTTGTTTAGCTTATTTTATCAAAACAGATAAAGTATTCAAACGAACACGAGCATTTATTCCTAAGATAACATTCTGAGTTTCATTCTATAAATCATTCACTGGTCTCTTTTCCTATTCATGTTGCGAAACAACACTCCCATATTTATTTCTCTCATTTTACACGGTGGGGCACAAAAGTATTTATAAAACAGAAATAATTTTTTATTGAAAAAAGACATTTATTTCAAGGTCTAAATTTAATAAATAGTAAGTAATTTACTAATTCAAGACTACAGAAAAAAAAAATTATTCAAAACTGCTTCCGTTTTGCCCTCACTACTTTCTGAAGTCTTTTGGGAGTCTTTAATGGCCGCACAAACTACTTTTAAGGGTATTTTCTCCCAGCATTTATTCAATTTTGACTTTAAAACTTTGAAACTCCGGCAAGCAGTAGAGCAAGCTTCACATTGATAATTAATTTTAAGAAATTATATCAGATAGTATTTGGAAAATAATAATTATTAACATTAATTTGGCAGCATGTAACAGGAATTATGCCCCAGCCTGTAATCTCTTCATCGACCGTTTCCAATATCTTAATTAGCAATTACATAAATTAACTTTACATTAATTAAAATTTAAAATATTAATAACTGAAACTCAAAATATAACATATATGTCGGAGCCTAAAATTATTATTTATAACTCAAAACATTTCAACATCGATGTTATAGTCCAACTTTAGTACCGAAATCTGAAGATGCTATTTTAATATTTTAGTCTTAGTATTACTCATTCCTGGAATATTCTATTCTAATCAACATGAGAATGTATTCAATTACAATGACAATATAATCAATCAAAATAAACACATTAATTGTCCAGTCAAAATAATCAAGCCACAATGACTTTCTAAAGAGATGTGCAGCCCATCCCATCCAATAATCTCAAGCTGCACCGTCATAATTTCAAGCTGCACCACAATAATCTCAATCTGCACCACTGTAATCTCAAGCTACACCACAATAATCTCAAGCTGCGCCTCAGTAATCTCTAGCTGCACCACTGTAATCTGAAGCTGCACCGCCATAATTTCAAGCTGCACCACAATAATCTCAAGCTGCGCCTCAGTATTCTCAAGCTGCACCACTGTAATCTCAAGCTGCACCACAATAATCTCAAGCTGCGCCTCAGTAATCTCAAGCTGCACCACTGTAATCTCAAGCTGCACCACAATAATCTCAAGCTGCGCCTCAGTAATCACAAGCTGCACCACTGTAATCTCAAGCTGCACCATAATAATCTCAAGCTGCGCCTCAGTAATCTCAAGCTGCACCACTGCAATCTCAAGCTGCATCATTGTAATTTCAAGCTGCACCACTGTAATCTCAAGCTGCACCACAATAATCTCAAGCTGCGCCTCAGTAATCTCGAGCTGCACCAAGCTGGACATTTGAAGTCAATCAACGGTACTCAGCTAACACCATCACAGAGGCTGCGGTGATGATATGGGAAATCTTTCAAATTAATTTACTCAAGTATTAACAGAAAAAACAATGATCATAGTTTATTCATTGCTGTCATCGTTCATATCGTTCGTTACAGTTGTAAAAACAGGAATGTAAAAATAATACTTCCACTTTATTCCACAGCATGTTGCTTACTTGGTCCGGCTCTCTGTCACGCTCTTAAGGATTTAGATAGGAGAAAATTCGGTGGGGCATATATGTTTTGTAAGCATTGTATTGTGGATACCAAACCCTAGTAGACAGACATGGGCAGACATGGGCCCTATATCATGCCTATGCCTGTGTCTACTAGAAAAGGCACCTTCTTCAATGTGGAAATTCCTTCGCTAAGGCCGCGTCCACTAGGAAGTCAAACTAAAAAAGGAATTAAAAAAACACGTGAATTTTCACGTTTGGGTCTACTAGTCCGCTATACAAGGTGTCGAACAAAAATATACCCGATTTTTGAATTTATCATATTTCCATTTGAAATTGATATTTTAAGACTTTTCATTTTATATTATAGTAAATTTTGTTTTTCATTCACATAAAAATTTTGTGAATATCGACTGAATTATGTGTGCACAGTAAAAAGTTGAATGAACAGGTGTAGATTATGATTTGTGCCAAGGAATTATTGCAATAATATTAATGATATTTTTTTATTTTCAGCTTTCCGAACAACTTTAATAATTATAATAGTAAATAATAATAATAATTATAATAATGGGAATGAATAATAATAATATTCAAATAAACTTTACTAAATAAGGTACAAATCAACCTTTAGTATCCTTCAACATGACCACCGTTCCTCTCAAGACAAGTAAAGGGTGTGGCAAAAGTCACATGATATATTTAGAATTAATTTATGCAAAAACTACTTGAGATAGAAACTTCAGGTAAATATCAAGGAAAGAAAAAATTCTGAAGTTTTTTGACATGTATTCATGATACGGTTCTAATCAATATTACTACAGTTATCTACAGCAAGAAATATGCCCCTCAAGATGGTCACATATACCAAAGAACAACGTATAATAATTGCAGAAACTTACTTCACTTTTAATGGATCCATTGTGACAGTGCAACGAAATTATAGGCAAACATTCAATGTTAGGAGTGGTCCATCATATGACTGCATTATCAATATTGTTAAGCGATTTCGCGAATTTGGCACTGTAAGCGATAGAAAACGCTCTGGAAGACCAAGATCAGCACGATCTGAAATCACTATTCAGAATGTCTATGACGATGTTCAAGAAAATCCAAGAACGTCTTTAAGGAGACGTACAAACCAGCTACAAATTTACGTCAGGTCATTGAGTCGAATCATGAAACATATGAAATTTCATCCCTATCATGAAATTTCATCCTAAGGAATCAATTCAACTTTTGAAGACAATTTTCCCAAATCGATTAATTTCACATTTTGGTGATATTCTTTGGGCTCCTAGATCTTGTGATTTGACCCCTTTGAATTTCTTTTTATGAGGGTACTTAAAGTCAAAAGTATACATTAATAGGCCTCGTACTTTGGAACATTTGAAAGAGAACATTTCTCAAGAGATTCGCAACATTCCTCCCGAGATGCTAAGAAAAGTGATGGATTCTGTTACGAATAGAATGCGCTTGTGCATAAACCAACATGGTAGACATTTAGATGATATCCTATTTTAATAAAAATTCCAAAACCCTTTCTTTCGTTTGCAATTTACCCGAAGTTTCTATCTCAAGTAGTTTTTGCATAAATTAATTCTAAATATATCATGTGACTTTTGTGACACCCTTTATTAGCTCGATTCATCATACCACCAACTGTTTTCCAACAAAGCTTGAGTTGTACTTTATTGATTAAAATTTATCAGAAAACTCGAAATAAAGAAAAAAATCATAACAGAAAATATCATTGTTATTGTAATAATTTCTTGGCACAAGTCATAATTTACCTCAGTTTATTCAACTTCTTACTGTGCACACATAATTCAGTAGATATTCACAAAAAATACATGAACGAAAAACAAAATTTACTGTAATATGAAGTAAAAAATCTTAGAATATCTTAATTTCAACTGAAAATATGATCGATGCAAAAATCGGGTACATTTTTACGGAGCACCCTGTAAAATAACTAGATAGTTCCCGTGGACATTCCACGATTTAGATTTGATTAATTTGAAATTATTATAAAGATGAATGCATTAAAAATTTATGATGAATTATTGTATTTATATTAACACTTCTTATTAATATATACAGAATTTACATTTTGTACCTTATCTACCGATAACATGACCCAGACCAGTACACGTTGAGATTCCTTGGTTTAAAAGTGATCAAATTCAGGATCTATGAATTAAAATATAATTTTCAGTTTTACCTGTGGTACTATCAGAATCTGAATATTTTTCATGAGTATATACAGACTTTTCATTCTATATCATACCTACCATACCATGGCCGTGTAAGAGAAGGAAGCTAATAACAGAAAAATGGAGCATTTTCTAGTGATCCCGTGCTTTTGTTATCCACAATACAATGCTTGTAATACATGCATACCTGTTCTGATTTCAGTTCAATAATTTTTCTTCTGTAGTAGATAGGAAGTAATGGGACGGACACACACAGATGGAGAGAGACAGAGAGGGATGGAGATACACAGTCTATTATATACTAGTGTACCCAGCCGTCAAAAATGACGGCAGAGATTTTGTGATAATACCCGTGCCATCAAAAATGATGGCAAATACTGTTGGAAAGATATTAAATAAAATTACATAAGAACGTAATGCAATATATTTAGTTTTATTTATATTTACAAAGGACAAACGTTTTAATTGAGCATTTCTTTAATGACAGCATTCCTAGTGAAAACTAAGACACTTAGTTTTCTACTGCTGCAATTGACTCTGCAATTCGTGTCATATTCGGGTACAATGTACCCGAATCATAGGGCAATACCCCGCCGAACTCGGTATCCACGATACGGACTCGAGTATATAAGGCTCTGGATTTCTCTATTTTTTTTTACAGTAACACGAAACATATTAATAAATAAATAAGTATATAAATAAATAAATATATAAACACACGGTGGTCATTCTTAGTATTAGATTGTCGGTAGACTTGATATGCTGGTAGAAAACTTTGAAATCTCTTCATTCATTCTGAATTAATCAAATCTTTTTACCATTTGTAGTTATATAGCTATCATAGTTTTAAAAAGGTACCTAACTTATGGGACACCTGCATAAGTAGATACGAGATTATCTTTTATTCATAACTTTTTTCCTTTTCACTCTGCAAACCCCTTCAGAAAGGTGGCGTCTAGTTCCACTGTATAATAATACACAACTTGTTATTTGCTTGCTTGCTTGGTCCGTTTCTCTGTCATACTCTTTGCGTGAATTGTGCGGATAAAAATTCTTGAACTGAAATCAGTACGGGTATGCATGTATTACAAGCATTATATTGTGGATACCAAAGGCACCGGATCACTATAAAACGTCATTTGTTTCGTTATTAAGTTTCTTCTCCTCTACGGCCATGTTATCGTTAGGTAAGATACAAAATGAAAGTTCTGTATATATTCAAGAAAATTATTCCGATTCTGATGGTACCAAACTGAAACTGAAAAATGCATTTTATTTCGTAGATCCTTTATTTCATCACTTTTTTACTAAAAAATTTCAACGGGTGCTATCTTGGCTATGTTATCATTAGATAAGATACAGAATGGTAGTTATGTTTACATTAATAAAATATATTCATTTAATATACAATAATTCGTCGTAAACTTTTAAGACGTTCATCTTTATAATAATTTCAAATTAGTCGAATCTAAATCGTGAAATTTCCACGGGAACTGTTTAGTAATGACAATATTCAGAACAAACTAAGAACTAGTTAGTCGCAGGGCTCGACTACCATCTCCACCAACGAGTGGTGGAAGAGTGGTGGGACCATATCCTTCAGTGGCAGCTCAGGGGTCACATAACGGTACACCTGTGGCGGTGATGAAGGAGGCAGTCACGGAGGAGGAGAGGTTGAGGGAGGGGGTTGAGAGAGGGGGTTGAAGGAGGGGGTTGAGGGAGGGGGTTGAGGGAGGGAGTTGAGCGAGGGGGTTGAGGGAGAATGGAAAGAGAGTGGAAAGAGAGAGGGAGAGGAGAGAAAGAGGGTTGAAGTATGGAGGTTGCACTGCGGATGAACAGGATTCTCTCTCTCAAACGTTGGACTAAGCAAACGCGCACAGAACGAGTTAACTGGTCACGACTAGTCAAAACTAGTCACGACTAGTCGAAACTAGTCACGACTAGTCGAAACTAGTCACGACTAGTCGAAACTAGTCACGACTAGTCAAAACTAGTTACGACTACTCAAACTAGTCGAGACTAGTTACGACTAGGTGGTGACCTTCGTATGCATGCCCCAGAAATTCAGCAGAATTTAACTGATTGTCCAACGGTAATTTACCAGGTTTTTTAAATTAAAAGTTGTCTAAAAATAGAGACTTATGTTATTAGGTATTCTTATCTTATTAGTTATCTTAAAATGAAGAGTTGTGTAATAAAGTATTTCTGCATTAAAAGTCATCTAAAATTGAAAGTTTTGCTGGAGGGTACAAATGAAAATTTGTCTCGCTGTGTTTGACAACTTCAGAAGCGTGTTGTGATTGGTACATTACCACCACCACACTATATCACCACCACACTACATCACCACCACTACACTACATCACAACTATTAACACATGTCTCACATACCAACATTCACCACACATTGCCATGCCTGTTCTCAACAAATAGCTACAAGCGTCTCTGACCCCCGTGAGTAACGGTGTCATTGCAACGACGTATTTTCACGAAAATTATACCATTTATTTGCACACTTAAATTTATTTACATCATATGCAAAACTTAGCACGCAAACACACGTCTGGTAATAATCCATATATTGAGCTATAACAAATGTTATACAAAAAATGTACATACGTTTGAATACAAACAGCTCATGATCCACAAGAACACATTTCACAAGTTAGAACACAGTTACATCGCTGACACTGATTTTGTATAACCACAACTACTAAGGATTTATAGATTTACTGACTTTCTAGTGACATTTAAATACTAAAAAACGGTTCAAATGGTGAAAAAAGTACAATTTCAATAAATGAGTAATTTCAGTTTAATCATTTTTCTTCAGTAATGGATAGGAAGAAACGGGACGGACACGGACAGATAGAGAGTCAGAGAGATGGAGACACTGTACAGTGTATCAGTGTATTTTCATTTCTTTCTCCCACTCTCTCTCGCTCTCTCTCTATCTATCTATCTTTCTATGTTCCGTCCCATTACTTCCTAGCTATAACTGAAGAACAATGATTAAACTGAAATCAGAACGGGTCGTGGATACCAAAGGGGCCGGATCACTATAAAATACTCAATTTTTACCGTTATTAGCTTTCTCTCTTACACGGCCATGCTATCGGTAGAAAAGATACATAATGGAAGTTTTGCATTTATTCATGAAAAATTTTCAGATTCTGATAGTATCACGGGTAAACTGAAAAATGTATTTATTTCATAGATCCTTACTTTTATCACTTTTAAACCAAGAATTTTCAACGGGTACTATTCTGGGCTATGTTATCGGTAGATCAGATACAGAATAGAATTTCTGTATACATTAATGAAAAATATTAATTTAAGACCCCTTAATTCGTTGTAAATCTTTAATACATTTATGGATCTTTATAATAATTTCAAATCAGTCAAATCTAAATCGTGGAATTTCCGCAGGAACTTATTTCATGAACGACTCAGAATTTGAACTATGGAAGTAAACGAAATTGATCGTTTTGATTTCGTTGGAATGAAATCAGACCTCTTTTGAAATAAATCTGGTTCGAGTGTTTAACTTTAGATTAAATTTAAGAATTGTGGAATAACTCAAGTTTTACAGGACATTTTGCTGTTCAAAGAAACAGTACAATTTTACTGTAAGAAGAAACCGTTCAAATAGGGAAGAAATAAAAATAAAAGTATAAAGAAATAATTTACAACTTTCTTCACCGAGAAATCAGTCAATTCTTGCGCAGACGTCCGCTAGAGGCCTACACCAGCTAGAGGCCTACACCAGCTAGAGGCCTACACCAGCTAGAGGCCTACACCAGCTAGAGGCCTACACCAGCTAGAGGCTTACACCAGCTCGATAAGGAGACGCAGGCACGGCAGGTGGATGGAAGAAGCATTTCTGCAGCACTAAGCCAGTGGCCCTCTCTGAGTGAGGTGTCAAGTGAGGGGCCTGGTGAGGAGCCTGGTGAGGAGCCTGGTGAGGGGCCTGGTGAGGGGCCTGGTGAGGGACCTGGTGAGGGACCTGGTGAGGGGCCTGGTGAGGGACCTGGTGAGGGGCCTGGTGAGGGGCTTGTTGAGAGGCCTAGTTTAAATTCTTCGATCGTTCAGTTTTGACAGAAATTTTATATTAATTTTATTTTTCACAGAGACTAAACGTTTTCTTTAGTTTAATTATGTTGTGCCCGTGAAAAACTAATTGAGTACTCTTAAAAAAGTTTTATTTTGGGGTAAGTGAGTCATGAGTTTTGAAAGCTGTGAAACCTTTATTACTGTATTTTTTTAAAACTAACTTCATTAAATAGAGACAAAAAGAATAAACGTACTCGGTAATATCATCATCCAAAATACTGTGATAATCATGACCAACTCAACATTGGATTAATTTTTAAAATTAAATCGCCAAAACATTTATTGAAATAACTTTGCGAAAATTTTCCAAGGTTATTTTAGATCATGCAGGGTTAAAAAACCCAGCAAAACACGTTAAAATTTCCGATTATGTTTCTACGAAACAAAGAACGTACAATCACATTGGAATATTTTCTTCGATATTTTGACACCGCTCCGTCCAGCCACACAGCCACAATAGGCATAAAACACACAGCTACACAGCCACACAGCTACAGTAGGCATAAAACACACAGCCACACAACCACAGAGCCACACAACCACACAACCACACAGCCACACAACCACACAGCCACACAGCCACACAGCCACACAGCCACACAGCCACACAACCACACAGCCACACAGCCACACAGCCACACAGCCACACAGCCACACAGCCACAGTAGGCAGTAGGAGGTAGCGTCATGAATCACATGAGTGAATACTCATGTGATTCATGACACTACCTCACTGCAGATCACAAACTGAGAACTCAAGGAAACGACAGATTTTAGAGGAAATGATAAAAAAAATAATGGCCTAAAAATGTGACTTATTAATTCGTTCACTAATTGAACTGAAACATGCTGCACCACACCGTTTATTAATGTGCAAGGTTAGCCAGATGAACTAATTCCTAATTAAATAATTACTCACAACTAATGAACTCAGAGACTGTGATGGAACGCTCTCGCAGGCACCACATAAAATAATAATAAAGATTATTTTTGAGCCATAATTTGAGTGCGAATTGGTGGTATAATCTAACGTTGCATTTTACTAAGTTGTACGAGAAGTTCAGCACCAAAATTGCGAGAAGAAACGTTGTAAGCAGACAATTTTTAGGAAGGTGAACTTTGAATGGAAGAATTTTTTGTTTAATCCAGTGGTGTTCACGCTGTGGTTTTAAAATCAGGCTAAAACTATCGCTTTGAAATTGTGAAGGCACTCGTCATGATTAAATATTGGTTTCAACCAGCACCGTCCTCCCCTCCGCACACTATCATGGCCATAGACTTTACCAAAGCTTTTGACACCGTCCCCCACCCCCAACTCATCTCCCCAATCTCCTCACTACTCCTCAACCACCACATAGTCCGCTGGCTGGTCTGCTACCTCTAAGGCAGATCAGCCAATCCTCCTACCACCACCACCTCTCCTCCTCCTCCTCCAGACCCGTCTTAGCGGGCGTCCTCCAGGGTTCTGTTATATCCCCTGCACTTTTCAATATTGGAAGCTGATTGGTTGGCTAATGTGTATGATAGTGCAGCGTAGTTAAGAAATGTGTTTACGGGAGAAGAGTAAACTGAGTGAGTGAAGAAGAGTAAACTGAGTGGGTGAAGAAGAGTAAACTGAGTGGGTGAAGAAGAGTAAACTGAGTGGGTGAAGAAGAGTAAACTGTGTGGGTGAAGAAGAGTAAACTGAGTGAGTGAAGAGGAGTAAACTGAGTGAGTGAAGAATAATAAACTGAGTGAGTGAAGAATAATAAACTGAGTGAGTGAAGAATAATAAACTGAGTGAGTGAAGAATAATAAACTGAGTGAGTGAAGAAGAATAAACTGAGTTAGTGAAGAATAATAAACTGAGTGAGTGAAGAAGGAAGAGTAAACCGAGAGAATGGAGAAAGAATCAATTAAAACGAAAAACCGTCATCCCAAGTGGAGCTTTGGAATCCTCTATGGTTACTCGTGGTGAGCTGAGTCACCGAGGCTCGCTGCAGGATTACAACTTCAACAACACAGAAGGAAGAAACTTGAAGGCTTTGTAGAACATTCAGTCTGATAAAAAAAAAGCTTATGTAACACAATCAACAGATGAATTTGAGCAATTTCCGATATTATTTAAAGTATAGTTCATCCGTTGAAAATTATATATATATAATTATATATATATATCCCGTTTTAAACACGTGGGTGAATGATTTTAAAATTCCAAAGTCATATCATCCCAAATGAAGCTCACGTGCTTGAAATTAATGGAAACAAATACTTGAAATATTGAAACAGAAACTGGAGATTGTATCACTGATACGCTTGGCAGCATAAGAAGACGCTTGTACTGCACAAAAAAAAGCGCTTATGTTGTACAAGAAAGCGCTTGTGTTGCACAAGAAGACGCTTGTGTTGTACAAGCAAGAGTGTGTGTAAGAATTTTTTATAAATTTACTAGTCCTTCCCGAACTCAAGCACAACACCGAGTGTGAAGCTCCAGGCTCAATTTACACGCACTAAACATTCCCTCCTGCACGTTATCGTTGAGACTTTTGACTGCCATCTCAAGGTTGGAGAAGCTAATCGACAAACCATAAACAGACACAATGCCTGCAATTGCTTCGCAAAGCTTTCATGTGAGGTCCAGGATCCATGAATATTGAACTGGACATTCGCTATTCAGGCGCTGCGTGAGGGCTTTACGGCACATGACTGAGCTGTAAACGTGTTTGAGGTGCGGTCGATGCCTGAAGAATGTCCCATTATTTTACTCTATTTTCCTACTAAAAAGCTTGGCAAAATTGACCAGGGCTGCGAAAACAGTTTTTTAACAGGCTCTGTGTGAAATTATTCGCATTTTTAGCTCGTAGAACAAGGAGTATGTCATTAATTGTTGTCTCATGCTTGCAGTCAGTCATACTTGCAGGCAGTCATGCTTGCAGCCTGCACAGCAACTGGGTCTTGCTGTCAGCTACTCTGGGTCAATAAAACTAATGCAGAATTGACGAGGGAATGCAAAGTCTTTCTTATTCATTTTGAAAGCTTAATACACGTTTTCAAGACCTATACGCAAGGCCTTAAAAATATTAGAACCATGGTCATAAAAATATAAATAGGCTTGGCCATACAAATATCAGACTAAAATAATTTACCTATACAGGGTGGCCCATAAGTTACTAACCCTTTTAAAAACGCTGTAACTATAAAACTAAGAATGGTAGAGAGATAAAGTTACTTTTATATTGAAGAAGGGATTTAATATTTTTTTTGTGCATCTATAATTATTTTCCATATATGATTCAAATAACTCAAAAGCTACACCCAACAGACCACCAAAAGCGGCTAGATTTTGTGAACAGATTTCTATAGCTTGCAGATAATGAAGACTTTGTAAATAATTTAATCATGACTCATGAAGCTCATTTTCACCTCAATAGCTATGTTAATAAGCAAAACTGCAGATCCTGGGCCTCTGAGAATCAAAGGCAAATTCATGAATATCCAGTTTACACTGCTAAAGTAAGTGTGGTGTAGTATCGCGTTGTTGCGAAGAATCGGACCATATTTTTCAATATCTGCCCAGTTCTCTTATTTCAGGCAACAAATATTCTTGAATCATCGTTCTGTATCGATTTCCATTAACAGTGAATGCATTACCATCGATATTTACCGATTATTCGCAACGACGTGATACCACACCACACTCACTTTAGCAGTGTAAACTGGATATTCATGAATTTGCCTTTGATTCTCAGAGGCCCAGAATCTGCAGTTCTGCATATTAACATAGCTATTGAGGTGAAAATGAGCTTCATGTGTCATAATTAAATTATTTACAAAGTCTTCATTATCTGCAAGCTGTAGAAATCTACTTACAAAATCTAACCACTTTTGGTGGTCTGTATGATGTAGTTTTTGAGTTATTTGAATTTTATACGGAAATTATTATAGATACACAAAAAACTCTAAACTCTCTTCTTTAACACAAAAGTAATTTCATCTCTCTACCATTCCTAGTTTTATAGTTATAGCGTTTTTAAAAAGGATCAGTAACTGCTGGGCCACCCTGTGTAACAGACAGCGTATCTCCATCTCTCTCTCTCTCTCTCTTTATCTGTGTGTGTCCGTAACATTTGCTCCCATCACTAAAGAAAATTGAACTGAAATCAGAACGGATATACATGTATTATATGCATTGTATTGTGGACACCAAAGGCTCTGGATTGCCATAAAATACGCCCTTTTTCCCGTTATTAGCCTTTTTTGCCTACATGGTCATATTATCGGTAGATAAGATCCAGAATAGAAGTTCAGTATACATTCATGAAAAATATTCAGTTATGATAATCCCACGGGTAAAACTAAAAATTGATTCTATTTCATAGATCCCTAATTTTATCACTTTTAAAACGTGGAATTTCCACGACTGCTATCTAGGCCATGTTATCTGTAGATAAGACGCAAAATTGTAGTTCTATATATGTACACGAAAAATACTCATTTAGAACACAGTAGTTCACCGTAGATCTTTAATTCGTCTAAATAATAATTTTAAATTAGTCAAATCTGAATCGTGGAATTTCCACGTTAACTATCTAGTTATTGATATATTTCCTCTACGGACTTTCTAGAGGTGAAACTCAGCAAACAACCGCGAAGCAGGCAGAGAATTTTATTCTGCGTCACGTAGCCATGATACGATCAAGAGCTGAGTTGTTGGTGCTATTTGCGCTGCTGCTGGCGATGCTGATGCAGCATTCCGAGCCGCAGGTCTCAATTGAGTACTCCTACGGTCGCTTCTCTTGCTCCGATTTTGTGCCAAAAACAGATCTCGAAATTAAAAATTTGAATGAAAAGGAGGAAGCACTCAAGAAGGCCTCGGAACAGAAGGTACAAAAAGCCCCTTTGAGGAAACAGCAAGAAGGAATTGAGCTCAAAACACACTATAGAAAGAGAAGAAACATAGCAGACGATGTAAGTGATGACGAAAGCAGGAAGTCGCTAAGTGACTGTAGCTACAGTCCTCAAGCAACTGATGTTGCTTCGTCCACTGAGAAAGGTACGCCGATCTCCAAAAACTCTGACGCAGAAAATATTTTGGACTCCGAGGCAACGATGACTGGTTTTCCAAAAGGTATAAACACTGGGAGAATTACTCCCATTACTCAATTCCCGTCAACCAACACCACTGGACAATCCACACCGGTAATATCACTAGAGAACCTCCCTAGGGAGTCCACCACAATTGACGTGGTTGTTGAAAATCAAATCCATAGAAATGTAAGTACGAAGTCGACGGCACATGAAAGTTCCTCGGAACCCAAACTGTTTGAGTACATCACTCGACTCTCTTCTGTCATTAAACAAGATAGAGTAAATAAACAGAGTAAACCATCAAAGCGATCATTCCAGAATAAACTGGAATCTGCAGCTCAACAGTTGGATGCAACCACCACTTCCACCACTACGCTTCCTCCGTCCATGAAGGGTACGGGAGTTTCCCCTGTCACCATAATTACCGAGGAGGACAAGTACCGCAGACTCAAAGTCATGACGGGTGAGTCGAGGTCTATCTAAGATTATCATTAGTATCCTACCATATTTTGCACCCAGCATCTAAAGCGTAAGACACCATCTAATATAAAGGAATACATGAACTTTTCATTGGCGTCCAGACTACGGGATTATCAGACTGTATCCAGACTACGGGGATCATCAGACTGTATCCAGATTTCGGGGATCATCAGACTGTATCCAGACTGCAGGGATCATTAGACTGTATTTAGACTACAGGGATCATCAGCCTGATGGAAGTAACGTCTCACGTCACACGTGAGTGTAGATAGATAGTGAGGCTGCAGTTAGTTCAGAATTTATCACATCTAAGAAATGAACGAAACGGGTGCTCGACCATTTTTAAACATAATTCACTGTGTATTAGATATTCGCAAGATATTTGTGTATCACTGTGTACTCCCAAATGTATACGTTAATTGTCTACACAGCAGCTGTGCTCTGGAAACAAAGTTTGAGTTCCGTGTATTAATCGGGTCGCTTCTATGCCTGGTTGTAAATATGGGCCGTGGTGGAGTTAGTGCAGCTGCCTTCTGTGAAACTACCATTAGTGCAGCTGCCGTTAGTACAGCTGTCATTAGTTCAGCAGCCGTTAGTACAGCTGCCATTAGTTTATGTGCTATTAGTACAGCTACCAGTAGTATAGCTACCAGTACATAGCTGCCATTAGTACAACAACCATCAGTACAACTACCATTAACGTCAACACCGTCGGTTAGCGCATACTTTACAAAAATCAACGTAGATTTACGATTTCACTTACGTCGATGTACTACCATTTCAATCAATCTGATCATGATAGTATTTAGATCCTTTGTTATTGATCGTGCAACTCTGCGGTGAAGATTGCATCGGACACAAACAGACGTGCTCCATGCAAACAGCACGCAAGAGACATCAACATTTCATGGCTGAGTGCCCCATGGAATTAGGATATTAATAACTTAAGAAGGCTTTATTAAGGTCGAAATTGTATTTTCAAGTGTCACGCTCGCTACAGGATGCGTTCTGCAGACATTGCGGTGAGCTGTGTATTACGGGAGTGTTGTGCAGCATTACGGGAGTGTTGTGCAGCATTACGGGAGTGTTGTGCAGCATT